>OX388344.1:101465751-101552352 GCA_947579665.1 Sympetrum striolatum | reverse complement strand
AATAAGAATCTATAAAGAGTGTCAAAATTAATATCTTATTTCTCAAATTTTAGGCAAAATAATGAGGAAAAACGGATAGATTTCGAAAAAATGCAAATATTTCGGCGATTTTTCCTTATTTTGTTGAAATAAAAAGAATTCTCAGAAGTATTTCCAAAGTTCTAATAAAAATCTATAAAATGAATGAAAAAAAAACCTCGAATTTCTGAAATATAAGGCAAAATAATGCCGAAAAACAGAAATATTTCGAAAAAATGCAAATATTTCGGCGACTTTTCCTTATTTTGTTGAAATAAAAATATTTTTTTGAATTACTTATAAAATACTAATAAAAATCTTTAAAATGAGTCAAAGTTAATCTTGGATTTCTCAAATATAAGGCAAAAGAATGCCGAAAAACAGAAATATTTCAAAAAAATGCAAATTTTTCGGCTACTTTTCCTTATTTTGTTGAAATAAAAATGTTTTTTGAATCATTAACAAAATTCTAATAAAAATCTTTAAAATGTGTCAAATTTATTCCCGCATTTTTCTCAAATATAAGACAAAATAATGGCCAAAAACTCAAATATTTCGAAAAAATGCAAATATTTCGCCGATTTTTCCTTATTTTGTTGAATTAAAAAGAATATTCAGAAATATTAATAAAGTTCAAATAAAAATCTTTAAAATGAGTGAAAATTTATCTTGGTTTTTTCAAATATAAGGCAAAATGTTGCCGAAAAAGAGAAATATTTCAAATAAATGCTAATATTTCGGCAATTATCCCGTTATTTCTTCAAAATATAAAGGAGATTATCAAAAATATCTACAAAGTTCTAATAAAAATCTTTAAAATGAATCAAAATTAATCTTGGATTTCTCAAATATAAGGCAAAATAATGCCGAAAAAAAGAAATATTTCGAAAAAATGCAAATATTTCGGCGACTTTTCCTTATTTTGTTGAAATAAAAAGAATTTTTTGAACCATTTACAAAATTATAATACAAATCTTTAAAATGAGTCAGATTTATTCTCGGATTTCTCAAATATAAGACAAAATAATGGCCAAAAACTCAAATCTTTCGAAAAAATGCAAATATATAGGCAACTTTTCCGTTATTTGTTAAATTAAACAGACTTTTTCTGAATAATTTGGAAATTTCAACTAAAAATCTTTACAAAAAATCAAATTTAATCTCAAATTTAACAAATTTAATTCAAAATAATGTAGAAAAACAGAAATATTTCTGTAAATTGAAAATATTTCTGCGATTTTTCAGTAATTTGTTAAATAAAAAGATTTTTCAGAAATATTTACAAAGTTTTAATAAATATCTTTAAAATGAGTCAAAATTAATCTTGGATTTTTCAAATATAAGAGAAAATAATGCAGAAAAACAGAAATATTTCTGTAAATTGATAATATTTCTGCGATTTTTCAGTAATTTGTGGAAATTAAAAGATTTTTCAGAAATATTAACAAAATTTTAATAACATTCTTTAAAATGAGTCAAAATAAATCTCGGTTTTCCCAAATATAAGACAAAATATTGCCGAAAAACAGAAATATTTAAAAAAAATTCAAATATTTTGGCAATTTTCCCGTTATTTCCTAAAATAAAAAGACTTTATCAGAAATATTTGGAATATTCTAATAAGAATCTATAAAGAGTGTCAAAATTAATCTCTTATTTCTCAAATTTTAGGCAAAATAATGAGGAAAAACGGATTGATTTCGAAAAAATGCAAATATTTCGGCGATTTTTCCTTATTTTGTTGAAATAAAATGAATTTTCAGAAATATTTTCCAAGTTCTAAAACAAATCTATAAAATGAATGAAAAAAAACCTTGAATTTCTGAAATATAAGGCAAAATAATGCCGAAAAACAGAAATATTTCGAAAAAATGCAAATATTTCGGCGATCTTTCCTTATTTTGTTGAATTAAAAAGAATTATCAGAAATATTTACAAAGTTCTAATAAAAATCTTTAAAATGAATCAAAATAAATCTTGGATTACTCAAATACAGTCAAACCTCGCTTAACGAGCACCTCGCATAACGAGTGATTCGCATAACGAGCTAAACAAAATGTAACAAAGTGACTCGCTTAACGAGCGATGTTTCGCAGAACGAGTGACGAGGATACATCGCGGTGCCACATGGAGGTTCCTGCCGGCATCTCGGCTATCAGTCTATATTCAGGGCTCGTTCAGCTAGCATCTTACTGTCTCTTACGAAAGTTGTATCCGGACAAATTATTGTATATTTTTAGTGCAAAGTTTAAATATTCATCCCCAAAGAAAATGCCACAAGAAGAAAGGAGTAAGAGAAAAAAAATCACTATAGAAGTCAAATAATGCAATGCAATAGTGTGTGAAAAATATAGAACAATTAGTTTGGTTTCACATGCATGTAAAATATTACTAATGATAATTCTAAAGAGAATTAAGAAGCAAATTGAAGATAAAATATCAGATGATCAGTATGGTTTTAGGGAAAAGAAAGGAACACATGATACTATATGGAGTTAAGGCTAATTTTGGAAAAGAATCTAAAAGATAATAAAAAGACCTTTTTAGGTTTTATAGATTTCGAAAAGGCATTTGACAAAGTTTACCAGAAAGTTTTAATACAAATGTTACATAAAATTGGAATAGATAGCAACTGCCTAAAAATAATTCAAATAATGTATAGAAACCAGGAAGCTGATTTCATAATTAATTCCGAACTGACAGAATGGTTCAACAATGTGGAGTAAGACAGGGGTGTATGATGATACATACGACAGATATATCGTATCATCATACACCCGATGAATATTCTAAGGAAATAAGGTTAAATAACAGACTTTTATTTTACTTTTACAGTGAAGAAGTTATAGGCATGCATTAGAAGAGATTAAGGGTATATTTATAGGAGGAAGGAATTTCAACAATATAAGGTATGCAGATGATATAGCAATCATGACATCTTCAAAAGAGGATTTAGAGTTAGCAATGCAAAGAGTTTATGAGGTGGGAGCAAAATTTGGATTGAAAATTAATACCAATAAAACAAAAGTAATGATGGTGGCTAGTAAAAAGAGCAACAGTGACTGCAATATAAAAATTAATGACAAACCAATAAAACAAGTCCAACAGTTTAGATATCTAGGAAGTTTAATGTCAGACGATTGGTAATGAAATAAAATCAAGCATTGGAATGGCAAAGGAAAGTTTTTGGAAATACTAGGACCAAATGAGAGGAGAGATCAACATAAAACTGAAAATGTTGAGGTGTTATGTTTGGCCGGTTTTCTTGTATGGGTGCGAGACATGGACCATCTTAAAAAGTATGGAAAAAAGAATAAAGGCATTGTACACATGGTTTGCCAGAAGAATTTTAAAAATTAAATGGTACGACAGAATAACTAATGAAGAGGTTTGGAGAAAGTTTGGAAGCAGGTATAGCCTATGGAATGAAGTGAAAAGAAGAAAGTGGAAATACGCGGGACATGTGCTGAGGGGATCGTCAGGGGAGAGAATCGTGACAGCGCTAGAAGGATGGACAGTAAGGAAGAGAAAAAGAGGGAAACCAAGGATGGAATGGTTGGACAATTTAAAGAACTGGATGGATATTAACAAATATGAGGAAATGAAAAGGAAAAAAAGTCGTAGAGAAGAGTGGAGATCCATGAGAGCTTACCTCCTGATAGGAGAAGCTACCAATTGATGATGATGATGATAGAAGTAAAACGTCAAATCATTGAGAAGCAGGATTGAGGTGTGAGCGTGGCTTACCTAGCACGTTCATACAATCGGTCCACATCTACTATTTGCACTATCCTCAAAAACAAGGATAAGATTAAGGAGATTGATGCCTCAAAGTGGGTCACATGAATATCTACGCAAATACCACGTATTCTCGACGATGTTGAAAGATTGCTTCTCATATGGATCAATGAGAAGCAAATGCAGTGCGACACTATTAACGAAAACCTAATTCGTGAAAAGGCGAAACTAATTTTTGCCGACCTCATTAAGAAGACGCCAGGATCATCAACGGACGAAGAAGAAGTATTCAAGGCAAGCTGTGGGTGGTTCGAAAAGTTTAAGAGAAGAACCTGCTTCCACAGCTTTGTGAGGAACGGAGAAGCAGCAAGCTCAGACATAAATGCGGCCGAGAACTTCATCGACGTATTCAAGAACCTTGTGAATTCTGAGGGCTATCTGCCGCAGCAGGTTTTTAATTGTGATGAAACGGGTCTCTTTTGGAAAAAGATTCCGAAGTGAAGTTATATAACAGCAGAAGAGAAGGCATTACCAGGCCACAAGCCAACGAAAGACCGTCTCACGTTGCTGTTTTGTGCAAATGCAAGTGGCGATTTGAAAATTAAACCGCTGCTCGTTTTACCATTTGGACAATCTACGAGCATTCAAGAAGTATAAAGTCCAGAAGTGCAGGCTAAATGTCATGTGGAGGTCCAACAACAAGGCTTGAGTGACACGTTACCTTTTTTATAGATTGGATCAATGAAGTGTTTGGTCCTTCTGTAAAAAAAACATGTTTGAGATGAATTTGCCACTCCGTGCCTTGCTTGTTATGGAAAACGCTCCTGTTCATCCTCCAGGCCTAGAAGATGACCTCCTTGAAGAATCTAAATTCATCAAGATCCAATTCCTTCCTCATAACACCACTCCTTTACTGCAGCCAATGGATCAGCAGGTCATCTCAAATTTTAAAAAGCTCTACACTAAAACTCTCTTTAAGCGTTGTTTTGAGGTAACTGAAGGAACCAATCTCACTATCATAGAGTTTTGGAAAGACCACTTTCACATCGTTGCCTGCCTCAAGATGATCGACAAGGCATGGGAGGGGGTCACCAAGAGAACCCTTATTTCTGCATGGAAGAAGCTATGGCCGGACAGCGTTGTCGGACACAACTCCGAGGAGTTTGAGCAAGTGCCTGCGGAGCCGGTAGTTGACGAGATTGTGTCTCTGGCCAAGATGATGGGGCTAGAGGTGGATAGCAACGACATCGATGAGCTAGTGGAAGAGCATAGCCAGGAACTGACCACCGAAGAGCTTATGGAGCTGAATTCTGTGTCACAGCAAGAATTTGTGGAGAGTTTTTCGTCAGGGGAAGAGGAGATAACAGCCTCAGCAGAGCAACAACCTTCCAACGAAATAAGGGAGATGCTAAAAGGATGGGAAGCTGTTACATCGTACGTTGAGAAGCATCACCCTAATAAATCAGTAGCTATGCGCGCTGCAAATTTATTTAACGATAATGCTATGTCTCATTTTCGCAACTTTCTAGTAAAAAAGAATATATTATAAATAAAAAATTACATTATTATAAATTTTCGGAGTATTTTTTCGGATGGAACGCATTATCCTATTTTTCATTGATTCCAATGGAAAAAATTGTTTCTCTTAACGAGTATTTCGCATTACGAGTAAGATTCTGGAACGAATTATACTCGTTAAGCGAGGTTCCACTGTATTGCATTGAATTCACAAAACTAATTCTATTTGGACTCGTATTGAAGATCTTATTGAGATTTATGCATATTTTTAATAAAAATCCCAAATTAATAAGCAAATTAAGGAAATATCAACAAAAAATTGTCATGTTTTCGAACATTTTCAGTTTTTTGCTTTATTTTGCCTACAATCCGAGAAAATCTACTCAAATTCGGAATTTTCTTGATGAATTACCCGATATTCTTACATATTTTGTACAAAAAGCTCACTTTTATTAGCAAAGAACGGAGAAATCAGCGAAAATTGGGTATTTTTTTCGAAACTGTTCAGTTTTTGGCTGTATTTTGCCTTAAATTCGAGAACTCCTTGTCATATATAGACTAGCCTTAAAGACCAAAACAAAAAGATTCAATACCATGATTCATACATGTTTTGAACAAAAATTCTTCATTAATACACTAATTTCGGAGAGATCGGCGGAAAATGGGCATTTTTTGAAATTTTTACGTTTTCTGGTTGTATTATGCCTAACATTCGAGATAACATAGTCGTATGTGGACACGTATTCATCTACATCTACATTAATACCCTACAAGCCACCTTTCGGCGTGTGACAGGGGGTGTAAACACCAGTCGAATCTAAATTACTTCCTTATTCGGTTATTGTCACGTATTGTTCGCGGAAAGAATGAATCTCTAAAACGATTCGTCCTAGCATCTATTTCTCTTAACTTACGGTCATTATCGGATCGACAAAGGTAGCAAGGGGGTTGCATGATACCGATTGTATCTTCGGAAAATGTAGTTTCCCTGAATTTATTAAGCAATCGCAGCCTAGCTTCCAATCTCCTTTCTTTCAAGGATTCCCAACCTACGTCTGAGAGCATTTTTGTAACGCTTGCTTTTTTATCGTAGCATTTCTTAACAAAACGAACCGCTTTACGCTGCACTTTCTCGAGTACTCCTGCTTCGTGAAGTTGGTATGTCTATGTCTATGTAAGAACCCTGCAAGCCACCTTTCGGCGTGTGGCAGGGGGTGCAAGCACCTTGACTCTATTTTCCTAAACGGTTGCTTTCGCGTATACTTCGCGGAAAAAATGAATTTTTGAAACGATTCGTTTTAGCATCTATTTCCCTAATCTTTCGGGCAGTATCAGCACGGCCCATATAACAGGGGGGTCGCATTATATCGGTTACATCATCTGAAAACGTAATTTCTCTGAACTTATTTAATAAATTTATCCTTTGAATTTTTCTTCTATCTTCTAATGATTCCCATCCCGCGTCCTGTAACATCTGAGTGACACTCGCTGTTTTATCGTAGCAATTCTTTACAAATCGTATCGCCTTCCGTTGTACTTTTTCTAAATCCCGAATATGACATTTCTCGGCGGGGTCCCATACACTACATGCATACTCAAGGTGAGGCCTAACTAACGCTAAGTAACATCGCTCGCGAACCTTTTCTTCGCTCCTACCGACTATTCTTTTAACGAAGCCGAGTTTCTTAAGTGCTTTTCCACATATATTTCGGATGTGGGCACTCCATGATAGATTATTCGTGAGAGTTACTCCAAGATACTTTACCGATTCTACTGACATTAGGTTTACCCCTCGGAGACTATAAGAATAATCATTTATTATAGATTTACTTTTGAAGAAGTTAACTACCGAACACTTTTCTACATTAAGCTCTAATTGCCAATCATCGCACCAATTCATAATTCTATCTAAGTCGTTCGAAAGGGTTAATCTATCCTCTGAACTAACTATTTCCCTGTAAATGACTGTGTCGTCTGCGAATATCCTAACATTGCTTTCAATGTGATTGCTGAGGTCGTTGATGTATACTAAAAATAACAACGGTCCAATTACACTGCCCTGAGGGATGCCCGAGGTCACCTTAACCAAGTTGGAACTAATACCATCGAGTACTACTCGTTGCTCTCTATCGGTGAGAAAGTCTTTTATCCAGTTAATAACTTGTACATTGATACCCGCAACTTCTAATTTGTACAGCAATTTATGATGAGGTACCTTATCGAAAGCCTTCCGAAAATCTAAAAATATCGCATCGACTTGCTTATGTTTTTCAGCAGAGTTTAGAACATCGTGTACTAATAAAGCCAGCTGAGACTCGCAAGAATGAGTCTTACGAAAACCGTGTTGATTCCTGATTATGAAATTGGACGTTTCAAGAAAACCCATTAAAGAGCTAGCTATTATATGTTCCATAATTTTACCGCTCAGTGATGTTAAAGATATAGGCCTGTAATTAGCTGGATCGTCCTTAGAGCCACTTTTAAATATTGGCGTGACATTCGCAATTTTCCAATCTTTCGGGACCTTTCCTTCGCTCATACTCTTGTCAAATATAACTTTAAGAAAAGGTGCTACGCTCTCCGCAACTTCCTTAAACACTCGAGCCGGTATGTCTTCAGGACCCGGAGCTTTATTCGGTTTAATCTGTTGCAATAGTTTAATGATGCCATCTTCTCTGAAGGTGATTTTCGACATTAATTCAGGTTTATCAACATTCGGGAGAGTATTTGATGTATCGTCAGACGTGAAAACGCTTTGAAAAAAATCATTCAAGATATTAGCTTTGCCTTTAGCATCGTTTACTATATTACCGCAAGTATCCTTTAATGAACCAACAGTTTGCTCTTTACCTTGGACCTCACGAACGTACGACCAAAACGCTTTTGGGTCCTCTTCCAAGTGTTCGCATAAAATCTTCTTTTATATTGACGGAGGGCATCTCGCATAATTCGTTTAGTTTCCGACTTTGCTTCCTTATGTTCGCTCTCTACTCGATCTATGTTGATACTATTCGGTTGCCTCGCAGCGGCTTTTAATTTGGAATGCAAACGCCTCTGTTTCTTTAGTGCTCTCCTAGTCTCCTTATTATACCATCTAGGTTCATTAATTTGATTTGAAAGTTTTGAGGGTACAAATTTATCCATTAGGTCACGCATTGTTCTTACAAAGAGATTCCACGTGTCCTCGGTATTTAAACATATCGCGCGCGTTTTATACTCCAGAAATTCGTACATGAGTTTACTACGATATCCTTCGAAATCGGCTCGCGGGTAAAGATAAACTCTGCGCTTAGGTTTTCTGTGCTTTACCAAGTTAAGGTCGAAATCTATAATTATGGCTTTGTGATCGGATATTCCATCGCAAACAGATGTGTTAGAGACTCGTTCGGGGGTGTTCGTAAGAAAAAGATCTAAAATGGTTAATTCCCTGGTAGGCTTTTTGACTAGCTGGTGTAATGAATTTTTTTGTATTAAATTTAACAAGGTCCTACAAGAGTCATTGTCCCGAGCTCTTTTCTTGACTACGTGCTTTTGCCAATCGATGTCTGGAAGATTAAAATCTCCTCCAATTATCATTATGCTATTGTTGTTTTTACGCGAGTAAAAATTTATTTCATCGTTTAGGTTACGCAAAACATGACGCGAAGAGTTGGGCGGCCGGTAAAAAGCACATACATGTAGATTGGGTTTATTTGGCTGACTAATGGTACACCATACGCTCTCGATGCAACTGTTAGGATACGTATGTGAACTACTCCGCAAAGAACTTTTAACCGCTATAAATACTCCTCCACCCACTTTATCCTGACGGTCCTTACGATAAATCTTAAAATCTTTAGGAAATACTTCGTAGTCATTAATATCGTCTGTTAGCCAGCTTTCGGTGCCTATAATTATGTCGGAGTCGTTACTTCGGATAAGATGTTCAAGATCGGCTACTTTGTTTTTGATGCTTCTACAATTAATAATGGCAATCGATAGTTCATTTACAATGGGTGAAGCCCGGGAAACGCGTTGTTGCTCATCTTCAACTTGCTCAGTAATTTTTAAGGTATTCGATTGTTTATTAACTTTATTTCCTATATCGGAGCCACTTAAATTAGAAGCATTCCCACAAATTCCCTTTAGCCTAAAAAAAACCTACAATGTTCGTAAATCCTATGAGCCACCCCGCTCGCAGCTTCAGCAGTATAGTGAACACCAGAGCCGTTCAAGGCGAGGGGGTACGACAAGAGGGTCGGCCGAAGGTCCACAAAGTCAACTCCCATGCCCCGACAGAACTCCCACATCCGCGCATTCAGACCATCTATTTTAGTCCGAACGCTTCGGCTGCAGTCACTCCGCGGGACAATGCTGCAGATGGACAGCCGCACATCGATGCCAAGCGACTCCTGCACGCGCTCAACCTCGGAATTCAGGTCCTCAAAAGAACGCAAAATATCCTCGGGAGCGCGGTGACAGGCATCGTTGACTCCAACATGGGCCACCACCCGCAGCCGAGAGCAACCCGTGCCCCTGGCCGCCGCACCTACCGCACCCGTGACTTGGGCCACATGCCCAGAGGGAATACACCAAGATGTAACCCTAATGTCACCTCCCTCCCTCTCCGACCTTCGCCGCAAAGGGGCCACAATACGCTTAACATTAGAGCTCCCTATCAATACAATCCCCCCACCCCGACTTCCTTTAGGCGCAGCTACTTTGGAGGGAAGAGGGGCAGGCATGGCCTTCCGAACAGGCTCATCGACACTTTCCAGCACCAAGAACTTATTGCGGATAGGGATAGGGTTCGTCGTCACCTCCCCATTGCCCTTGCCAGCCCGCGCTGCTCCTCCACTCCTCGTAGCCACCATCCACTCGGGCTTCAGGGGGAGAACAGAGCCCGAGAGGTTAGGAGTAGGCATCACCGCCTCCGCGACAGACCAACCAGCGTTTACTCTAGGGCGAGCCCCAGTGGTCGACGTGGACTGAACTGACGCAGTTTTGGGAGCCACCCTCCCCCTCATCGAGGTATTCCCACCTCCTAAAACCAACGAGCGAAGCTCTCCAACAACCCACTCAAGGCGGCAGATCCGTGCCCACAGGGGGTCGGTGTCCACCTTCCTTTCGCGAGCCAGGACAGACCTGTAGGAAGCCATCCTATTGCTATAGAATTTACACTGGCTCACTAAATGGGGAACTAAAACGAAAACAACTAACAATGAACAATGAGTTACCACCCGCTGTGCTTTACCTGGCTGACCTAACCTGTGTAGAGGGGCTAGGTTTCTAACTTCGGAGACAAAATATATACACTAACTAAAGGATTACCGTGAGAGGAATTTATCTGTGCAAGTGATTCGTATAAAGTTTAAAATAAATAAATTAGATAATACAGGCAAAAATGGAAGTAAGCTCCGCAGAAGATTAAGTGTTAGAGTAAAATACACTAAGTAGGCTCGTAAGTAAAATATATATATTAAGATAGCAGAGTTAGCGGTTATCGGAAGTTATGACAAAATAAATAAGACCCAAAAGCACACAAGTAAAGTTAGGCGATAAACCTAGTCAATAAAGGATAGAAAATAAAATAAATAAAAAGATAGAGGGTACTTAACGCTCACGCAGTCTTTAGTAGTGTTACATCGCACCTTCGAAGCTGCGATCCAACACTACTGGAAGAAGAGCGCCAAACACAACGAAAAGATTTACTAAACTATGAACGAAACACTAAATAAGAAGTAAAAATATAATATGCACTGAAGAAGTAAACTAAAATAACTCAGAAGAGTAGCTTAAAACTACACGGTTGAAGCAGGTAGTACTCTGCGTCTCAGCAGGTGATCTCAGGAGAGAGAGAAGGCACGTCCGTCTCCTTTGACAGCTAGGCCAAGAATGACGACGACGTATTGACGATCTAAGCGATAATTTTCCATCTTTTTATAAAAATTCCCACATTAATCAGAATATTTCGAGCAAATATTCCACTTTGTAAGCAATTTACGAAGTAATCCGCTAAAAATGGGCATTTTTTCGAACTTTTTCACTTTTTTGGCTGTATTTTTCCTAAAATTCGAGAAAACCTATTCGTATCTGGACACGTATTGAAGATATAAGCGAGATTTTTCCATATATTTAATAAAAATCCGACATTTATCTGCAAATTTTGGATATATCAAAAATAAATGGGCATTTTTTCGAAGATTTTTGGGTTTTTGGTTTTATTTGCCTACAATTCGAGAAACGTAGGAGCAATTCGGACCCGTTTTGAACATCCATTCATACCTTCCATAATTTGAAAGAAAATTCCACTTTAACCAGCAAATTACTAGAAAATTGGCGAAAAATGGGTATTTTTTCAAAAATATTCAGATTTTTGGCTACATTTTTTGAAGAAGTAAGCGATTCCTTTAAATCTTTTCAACAAATATTTCCCTTTTATTAGAAAATAACGGAGAAATCAGCGAAAATTGGGAGTATTTTCGAAATATTTCACATTTTTCGCTGTATTTTGCCTAAAATTCGAAAAAGCTAGTTGTGTTTGGTGTCGTATTTAAGATCTTACCGAGATGTATACATATTTTGAACAGATATTCCTCATTAAATCAGAAAATTTTAGAAAAATCGGCAGAAGATGGTTATTTTTTCGAACATTTTCAGTTTTTGGCGGTATTTTGCCTGAAATTCGTGAAAACATATCTAAATATGGACTCGCCTTAAGATGAAACTAGAAATTTCCATATTTTGCATAGATATTCCTATATTTAAGCAAATTTCAGATAAATCGGCGAAAATGTTCATTTTTTTCGAAAATTTATTTTCTGATGTATTTTTCTAAATTTTGAGTGAACTTACACGAAATTGGACTCATTTTGATGATCTCAGCAAGATCTTTCCATGTTTTGAGCAAACACTCCAATTTTACCAGCATGTTACGGTTAAATTGGCGAAAAATGGGCATTTTTCCAAAAATCTTCACAACTGAAAAAATATTTATACTTTTTATAAGTTCCTGAGTAAAAACCTTTGTGGAAAATTATTAATCAGTTTTCAGTTATATCTTTCCACAAAATCTCGGCCAAATCGATAGATTATACAATTTTTTTTCAGATTTTTGGCTGTATTTTGCCTAATATTCGAGAAAGCTACTCAAATTTAGATTTGTCTTGAAGAACCGATTTTCTTAGATAAATTGCACAAAAATCCCCTTTATTAGCAAAGAACGGAGAAATCAAAGAAAATTTCCAATTTTTTCGATACTGTTCAGTTTTTGGGCTGTATTTTGCCTGAAATTTGCGAAAATATAGCCATATTTAGACTAGCCTTAATGTAGCAAGCAAAAACATTCCATATATGGAAATTAAATTCATTTTTTATTAGCAACTTTCGGAAAAATCCGCGAAATATGGGCATGTTTATAATTTTTCAGTTTTTTTTGACTGTATTTTGTTTTAATTTTATAAAACATAGTCCAATTTGGAATCGTTTGGAAGATATTTGCATGTTTATCTCATATTTTAAAAAAGTATTCCACTTAAATTAGCGATTCTCCGAAAAATTGGCGAAAAGTGAACACTTTTTTTTATTTTTCAGATTTTGACTTTATTGTGGCAAAAAATTCTAGATAAAATATTCGAAATACGAATCTTCTTGATGATCTTAGCGATATATTTACAAATTCTTTAAAAAATTCCATTATAATTAGCATATTTCGAAAAAAAAATAGCGAAAAATGAAAATGTTTTGGAAATTTTTCTCTATTTTCGCTGTATTTTGCCTATATTTCGAGAAACTATCGTCGTATTTGGACTTGAATTGAAGACCTGAGCGATAACCTTCCATATTTTGAACCTATATGCCACATTAATCCGTTAATTTTGGTGAAATCGGCGAAAAATTGGCATTTTTTCGATATTTTTAAAGTTTTTGGCTGTATTTTGCCTGAAATTCGAAAATACCTTGTCGTATTTGAACTCGTTATGAAGATTTAACCGAGATATTTCCATATTTTGAACAAAAATTCCACATTTATCAGCTAATTTCGAAAAAATCTTAGAAAAATGGCAATTCTTTCAATCTCTTTCAGTATTTTGGCTGTATTTTGACTGAAATTGGAGAGCACTAGTTGTATAAAAACTCTTATTGAAGATCTTACCGAGACTTATACATAATTCTAACAAAACTTTTACATTAAACAACAAATTTTAGAAAAATGGGCTTTTTTTGAAAGATTTTACTTTTTTGGCTGTATTTTGCCAAAATTTCGAGGAAACCTAACCGTCTTTGGACAGGTATTGAAGAGGAAAGCGAGATTTCTTCTGATATCTAACAAAACTCCCACATTTATCAGCAAATTTCGGAAAAACAACAAAATATTTGCATTTTTCGATCGGTTTATCGGTTTTCAGTTTTTTTGGCTTTTTTTGCCTTTAATCCGAGAATACGACATTATTCGGCATATTTCTGTAACACCTATTGTTTAGGAGTTATTTGTGAAATACTGATAAACCGGAAATCGCTGATTGTGCACTTTGTGGGCGCTCTAACGTGAAAACTATTTACCGTATCAATACCAATCTTCATATAAGCTGTATAACAGCATACCTGTACAATACACTCATTGGGACGCTCTCATAAATTTTAAATATTAATTTTTAACGTATATTGATTGATAAGTTAAATCCATAAACGATTGCAAAACAGCACTTTATAATTCTCAATGGTCTTGCTGCTACGGAGCTTCGAAGTTCGCGAAAATTTCAAAATTCTTTCACGCGAAAGGAACGCCTTATGATTGGTGTGACGTCATCCCCTAGTAAGCCCCAGTCGCCCCAGTAAGCGCACATTCTTCCTGTTGCGCCTAGATATGATGGTAATAGTACAAAGAATACAGCGATACTGTGATTCACAAATGGTGGTTTAGGTTTGTCGAACACAGCTTTTGACTGAGTGACATTGTAAAGTGTAAACAATTGCGTGATGGCTGACTCCGGCTTTGTGAAGGCCCATTCAGGGAATATCCCGAAGTTGGATTCTGTAATGATTGCCGATTTCTTCTGCGGCAATGATGATTTACTCGGCGCAGAAATACGAAGCCGCAAAATTGAAAGGTAATAAACACGATATAAGTTAACTATTTCATTCACTAGGTATCTAGAGCTTGGTTTATATCTGAATTTATCATTGCTTGTAATGTGTACTTGACTTAAGTTTTGGAAAATTACAACGAAACATATTAAACGCCAATTTACTTTGCATCATTTAGGTCTGAAAGACTTACTGCGATTCGGCAGTTGGATACGTCCAAGTGAAAAGAAATTTGAATGTTTGCACTTTAAGGGCGAAGGTGACTCCTGAACATAAAGTGAGAAACAAGTCTTAAAAAATCACTGTCGATGAGGAAGAAGAAACAGTAATAAGTGCAATTTGTCAAGACTGTGCCGCGTCTTCCGGTATGCATACATTTTTACAAGCCCTTAATTATTTATAAAATATAGGGTACTGATACAACTGTGCAATTACACATAAGTGATGCTCCTATCGGTCATGTCAACACAGAAACTTCAGGTCATTCCATGCATTCAACAAAGGCTCCACACACACTCAAAGAATTTAATAATTTTTCTCTGTATCCAGTTGCAGCACTAGTTCAGAAAAATCCGAAATATTTTTTAATAGATATTTTATTTTAACAGTTTGTTATAAATATTCAAACATGGCTGTTTTGGCAGATTTCTGCCAATAAATGAAATTTTCAGAGGCATGTGTAAGCCACGTTTAGCATAATAGAGCCATCAAAATTAGAAAAACAGATCAACAATAATGAACCTATGTTTTGTGGAATATGTAGAAGGAACATACATAATTGTTCATATGCTCTGGTACATAGTACAAGTTTTTTTTTAAGGAGGATGCAAGCATGCTGTGTGCCTAATAATGTAGGTTCATCGAATAAATGAAGATTCAGCCCCTACTTCCATAGAATGTTATTGGAAGAGGTCCAAGCTGGCAGATATTGGAAAGAGCATGAAGTATGTTCTTGCTAAAGATCTTTCTCCAGGCACTAGCATAGCAGCCTCCAAAGTTTCTTCAAAACATTATAAAAACTGGGCTGGAGAAGAAAATTCAAGGGCAAATATTCAAGCACTTCCAACAGGGTAGTGATGTTGACCAATTATCTCTTCATTTATTAGGTAACTGCTTTAATGAAAATGGTGGTGGTACTTTTGAGGACTTTCACATGTTTTGCTCAAGCAAGATGAGTGAAACTGTGTTGAAGGAAGCATTGGGGGCCACAGTTCAACAAGCAAAGGTTTCCTGGTGGCATAAACTTAGGTATGGGCGAATCACAGCTTCCAAGATACATGAAGCATCAGTCTGTTCAAGAATAGAGGGATCACTGGTGGAACAAATATTGGGTGCTCGTACTCCTGAGACATTGCCCATGAAAAGAGGTAGGGACCTGGAGCCCCAAGTCATTGAAGTTTTTGAGAAACAATTAGGTTACTCTGTTGCAAAATCAGGAATCATATTATGCAAGAATTCACCTTTTCTTGTTGCATCTCCTGATGCAATTTCAGAAGAATTTGTTATAGAAATAAAATGCCCAAGTACTACTAAAACTAAAGAGCACTATATTTCCCAAAATAGGCATTTGAGGCCCAAGTGTAAAGATCAAATCCATTTACAAATGAAATTCTGTGGAAAATCAAAGGGGATATTTTGTGTTGCTGAACCTGATTTTGAGACTAGCAGAAATATTAATGTTTATGAAATTGAATATTGTGAAAGATACATTAATGAATGCATAGAAAAAAGCCATGAATTTCTGGAAAAAAGCTATTTTTCCAATAATTACTAAGCAACAGTTGTAATTTGCTGCAAAATGTAATGTAAGTGTTAAAGAAGGTACATTTATAATGTCTATGTGTATTTATTTATAATTGCTTACTTTCTGACACTGTTGAATTTTGCTTTTAAAAAAGTTTACTCATTTATTCATTGTGAATTTCTGATGGTAAGTGGTACTGGATTGTTAAATTTGTGATACAAAGAAAACACTGATGACTTTAAAGGGCAGTGTTGTTCTGTGTTTGGTAATATAAAATAATAAAATTCTTCTTTTTATCATTTGTTTATTATTTATTGATTTTAATTTAAGCAATAATAAACTATGATCAATAATATTAAAAGATTAAAGGGCCAAATTATAATTCTTACATGAATTACCTTAATGCTTAATTTTTTGTGAATACTCTATATTCATTCTATTCATTTTACGAAAGTATTGGCAGTGAGAATTGTGTTCTGAGGTTAACACCAACCGTCGTAAACCTCATGTAGTTCTCCATCTAATATATTTTAAAAAGATATAATAGTAAAAGATATTTCTCTCTCAAGATATGCCTCAATCATTATAGGTATATTCATGGTTAAATCGTTAAACTATTACGCATGCCGTACGATTATAAAACAACTAACTAAAACAACAACGCATAAAAATACATCAAAATGGTCTTCGCAAACGAACAACGTTGTTGTCGTACTTAACGTTTTCTTCGAATCGTCCCGGCGAATGGCTTTAAGCCACATTTTCCTACGTTTTTCTCCTAGGGGGAACATTCACAAATACCTTATTGTGCGTACATACGCTTGTGCTTTTACATAAAGGCACAATACACCACTTGTACGGCATGGTTGAAGCTTTTCCTCTTCATTAATCCAAGCAAGACATACATCGACCGGCACGTACGTGTACCAGGGAAACCTATGTACAGTGGTACCTCGAGATACGAGTTTAATTCGTTCCAGAACCGAGCTCGTAAGTCAATCAGCTCGTATCTCATACGAATTTCTCCAATTTAAAATAACTGAATTCGATTTAATCCGTTCCGGACCTATGAAAAATCCCCAAACCATTGTAAATTCTGAATAAAGATATGTTTTTAAATAAAAAATAAACATGTATAATTAACAAATACATAACAAAATATGAAATAAAGAAATAAAAGAGTTATTTAGCATAATAGTCTTACTTTGGAGACAGACGAGTGCGGCTAACAAAGGTGAACGGCGAGGAGGGAGGGAGGGGGGAATTTCAAATGAAAGAAAAAACTTAAAACGATGCACTTAACTTTAAACATATTTATTTAATTATCAGTTGCTTTTGCTTTCTTGGCTGCACTTTCTGTGCATTCACTCGCAGCTCTTTTCAATAAAAATGTATCCAAAGAACTTTGCTTTTGCCTGCCTTTCAAAATGCTTTGAAAATGTGACAAACAAGTGTCATTAAAAAGCGCTGAAGCACGACCAGTTGCCACTTTTTCTGGGTGTTTCTTTTCAATCAACCACTTAGAGTGGTTAGAGCAACTTAGTGGTTAGAGCAACCGACCGGCAATTGGGAGACCCGGGTTCGATCCCCGGCTACGGCAGACTTTTTCTCTTTCACTTCCATCTTGCAAATACCTTAAACATGTGTTTTCATGTGACTCCTTCCACCTAATTTCACCTTTGCCTTTTCCGGGGCTTTCCGGAGTGCTTTGATGGCTTGGTACATCTCGCGATGTCCGTTCGTGGCTGGTGGGCAATGCCATTTGTCTTTGATGGACCCTCCTCCATTCCTCCTCCATCATAGCCCTTGGAAGTGAAGTGTAGACCGTTCTGCCGTGGTAGCTTAGTGGTTAGAGCAACCGACCGGTAATTGGGAGACCCGGGTTCGATCCCCGGCTTCGGCAGACTTTTTCTCTTTCACTTCCATCTTGCAAATATTACCATGTTTAAGCAGACAATAGAAATATCTCAACAACGAAAATATTTTTTCATTTCCTACTCCAATTTAATCGATACCTTCCCCGGAAAAATTTAATAGTCTTCTTTTGGATATATAAACTTCATTTAAGTCATACGCTCTGTTATTAAAATGAATTTCTGTTGAATTATTTGATTCTTAAAAGATACTAATTTTATAACTAGTTTATTGCAGTTATTTACGAATTCAACGTTGTTACTGGCAAGTATCCCAATAATATTATTATATCCTCGAGGAATTCGAATGTGGAACTTAAGAATAGTGGATCTACCATTCCCGATTAATATCGGAATGAATGAAATACGGAGGATTTCTTTGAATAATTTAATATTCAGTGATATCTCCTTTAACCTCTATTGCGCTCTGCAGTCGCCGTCCCATGGAATCTACCAGGTTTTTGAGTAAGCCTGGACGCCGCGGAAGAGAGGTCCCGATATCCCTGATGTGCTGCTCCAGAGACGCAGGAGTGCGCTGGCTATCTGACGTCCACTTTTGAATGATAATTCCCCATACACTTTCAATGGGATTGAAATCTGGGGAACTTGCAGGCCAAGAACTTTTATATTGAGATGATTATTTTAAAAATCTTTCGTAGCGCGTGCAGTATTCACAGGACAATTGTCATGGGCAAAAAACACTTCTTCGCCTTCTGGGACCATTTTTTTAGCTTATGGCAGAGGATTATCTACTAATATATTGCAACTATCCCTCGCCGTCATTCTCTGAGGTGTCTTCACAAGAGGCCCTGGCCCAGCTGCAGTCATTGCGCCCCAATAGCTAAGGCTGACCCTGACCTCTTTTTTAGAATCATATGCTACTGGTGGTATCTGTAAAAATTCAAAATATTTAGGCAAGATTTTTTAACAATTGCCGGAAACATACACAGAAGTGTAGCAAATCATAAAAAACGAAAATTAATGAAATTAAAATAGAAATTGTTTCATACCTTGTCCCTCAAGGTCGCCATAATTTTATCTGGCCTTAGTCATCACTTATAAGCGTTTTTCGTCATAAGACCTCGTTCATTTCGCCATGTTCTTCCGCAAATGAGAAACGTGGTATTTTATGCTCCCTGGTGAGCCGTGGCTTCTGGTAAGGTATGTGGTGGCGCAGACTAGCCTCAATCACCCTTCTTCTGTAGGTCCAGTAACTGCAACCCAAACGCAATTCCCTCTGAACTGAAGCCAATCCGCCCCTTGTCCCGCCCCGCTCAAATGATTGTTATAATGAAATAACAATTCTCAGTCCATTGTTTCCTCCTCTTTGCTGAATCCTCGACCTGCCGTTCCCGTGATTTGATTCTGTTTTCATTTACCCCAACAAAGCGCATCTTGTCGTGTGCATATTGGGTGGAATTTCACTAATAATCAGAAGGAAATGTAGCACACAGACAATGTAAAGTGTTTTAAAGTTAATTATAGTAATTTTTAAGGAACGAAAAACTATGTCGTAGTGGTTCCAATATTCGATAACTAATCTTGAATTTGTTATAGATTAAATATCCCAAATTCAGTAGAATACTTTAAAGGCTTGAAGGTCATCACCACTACATAAAACATCGTCCATATAAGTCTAATTACTGAGTACAATGCAGCCGACTGGAAAGTTCAGCTCCTAATTTCTAAATGTCATTAAGTGAAATGATCTTCGCATGGTTGCTCATCAGGATAGAGAGTAATACACCTTTAGAAGTCGCATTTTCGTATGTATGCGCGAACTGAGTAAGATTCTCTATATTATTTTATTTTTGATTTCTCAAAACAAGCAAACAAGGTTAAAATAAGATACCGTAGATGCAGATAAACGTTGCGACATATTTGACAATTACGAACCGAAGTTATTCTTATAAACTGACCAATTATTAGGCGTTGTTAGGCCCGTGTGTGCCTCTTTTCCACTTAAAATATTGAGAAACTTTCCGCTTCTTAGAAAACTTTACTAAAATAATATTTTCGATAGCATACTCAGAAAACAACTCATTTTGAAAATGAGCTCATCAGCTTTCGAATTAGAATATTCAATTACTAATGTAAAAACGATATTTAGCAACAAATTCTTTAGGTTATCCTTAATCAAAATCTTTGATTATATGATTTATCATGCATCCAGCATAGAATTATACATGGCTGGATGTCCGTTAGTTAATTGTGATATCCCGTTAGTTAATTGTTATAGCCCGTTAGTTAATTGTGCCCGTTGTTGTGTGTACTTTGAGGTGTGAAATAAATAATCCTTTATTCGTCTTGTGACGTATATGCAAACCGAGGTGATACAAATAAGAAACAAATTATATTTGTTACCTGTTTTGATAAAGGATGCTGCCGAGGATATACAGAAAAGAACAGCTTAGGGATACATCGAGGTGTGTTAATCACTACGGGAAACTGCGGCGTGGAACGTCAGCGACTACGACGAGGGAGGCCGGCGAAGGATGCCAGCGAGGGGCCTCAGCGAGGGACCACACCGATGGAGGCCTGCGAGGGGCCACAGCAAGGGACCACGGCGAAGGAGGCCAGCGAGGGGCCACGGCGAGGGACGACGGCGAGGGGCCACAGCAAGGGACCACGGCGAAGGAGGCCAGCGAGGGGCCACGGCGAGGGACGACGGCGAGGGGCCACAAAAAGGGACCACAGGAAGGAGGCCAGCGAGGGGCCTCAGCGATGGATTTCGCTGTTCTAACCCTACGATTGCTACGTAGTTTTCTATGACGAAAGTGAATAAATAATTCATTACTTACAATGCAAGGATTGCTATTTCGCAATCTCTTAGATGGAACACTTAATGTCGCGCATTTCTTAGCTGGAATAAATAAAAATTTACCACAAAACGCGCGGATTAGTAAGTGCTTGACTGAATAAATAGCCTATGGCCTTTTTTTGCTTCGTATGAAGTTAGAAAAATTCTATACTGCTGATGGTGCAAAATTAAAAGATTGCATTATCGATTGACCATATAATTGCAGCACAGAAGTAAATTAAGTCAACATTTAATAAGTTTTTCGTTTAAATTTATTTTAAATAATCTGATTTAGATATGTATTGATATGTAATAACTGCTCTGTCGATTATTATTGCATTTAAGAATCGTTTATTATATTTAAGGCTTTGCTTTTAATTCCAATGCAAATGTTTGATTCATATCATTCGCATTAACCGGCACATTTCGTTTTATCCGAATTTTTCTCTTTTATCGGCAAAACCGATTAATCCTATGAGGTCACCTCAAACCTTCTTTCAATCAATAAAATGATTATAGTATTGCATATGTTTCCAAAATAGTAACTTCATGTGTCATTTTCTTAAATTTATTAAATATCATTTATTTCAAACAGAGGATACGTTTCACTCAATGGAATCATCGATTTCAATCTCACCAATTATTATTGATATTATTTAATTACAATTATAAATTTTCTTTATAATTATTAATTACTATTATGACATAAGTATTATAATTATTAGGTATAAATGTTATTTTGAAAAATCTTTCATTAAATTCAATTTTTAATTTATTAATTTTATTTCAATTTGTAGCTATCGCTATTACCAAATTAAACTCAGTAATTTCTACTTCAATCGTTTCAATTTTCATCGTCATATTGTTGTTCTTTTGTTTTATACCTTCACCAAATAAGGCAACATCGAAGATATTCGCTTTTTGTCTGTTTGGTTTAAAATCAAAATATCGTCGCTCTCTTGTTTTTCCCGTCGTCAACATAAATTCCTTGTCATAACAACCCGCTAATTCGGTATTCGAATGCGCAATATCGTTGCTCTACTGTTTTTGACAAATGCCTCTTTAGTTACGTAATTCCGTTTTCAAGTGTTTTTCATTCGATTTATCCGTCGCTGCTCTTTTGTTTTTCCCAGCATCGTTTTTCTCCACCCTCAGTCGCCATGGTTACCACCTCCTCTACCTCCTCCCCACACTCATTCAGACCTCGAAACACACGAATTACGCTCTGCTATGATCCCATATGTAATTCACGCCGACCTACGTTACCACGACAACAAGCACCTCTCAAATGCAGAAACCGACGCCTTTCTTAAGCTTCTCCAACAGCCCACCGAAAGTATCCTAGCGGGATGGTATCCGCCGTTGCCAAGTAAGAGGGCTTCGCAAGAACTTCCGTTTTAAGCAGTGTGCTGTGGACGAGGCTATCGAATGCTTTTCTTCGTAAGGAACGACTCTGGAAGACGAATGGAAGCCTTCGTCCAACACAAGATATACGCATGGAGTTCATTTTTGTCGTTTCAGGCTTTGTTTCTTTCGTATATTTAAATTGGAATAAATGGCCGTGCGAAATCGAAACAAGAACCGAAAGAAGCGCAATTGAACACACTGTCTTATAGACGCAGTTTATTTACCTTCGGAATTTGAATTCGCGAGGATTTTGAGGAAGTAAAAGAAAGTTTTCCAAAATTTCGTATCGAATTTGACCCAAGTACACGTGCACTTGAGTAGGTCAGTTTTCTAGATACGAGGGATACGAGAGTGTAATCAGTTGCCCGTCGCATCCGAAGTTGAGCTGCTCGCGGGCGCTTCCCCGCCTCGCATTCAAACGTCACGCGCTCTAGATAATCCACGTTTATCTCTTAAACTGTTACGCGGATTTCAACCAGATTTCGCACACTTAGTCTTTGTATAAAGGAAGTAAGTTAGCGAAGGTATCATGTTATTTAATTGCCAGGTTCTACTCCGGAACGGCAGGAAAGGATTCCATAAGAAATGCACGTAGTTCGTTTCAATGTAATGCAGGCTTTTCGCAAGTTTTAATTGGAAATGATGGTCCTATCATATCGAAACAAAAAACAAAAGATAAGTTAAATTGCTACGATGAAGTGAAAACTTTTTAAATGTGTTTATTTAATTAATATCTAAGAGATTCATTGTGTTCATATGATTGAATATCTTATTCCAAATGTATCCGGTTAGAATTTTGCTGGTAATATATCATCGTCAAATAAATAGGGTAATTAATGTACATATTAATTGTGAATTTGGTTTATATTTGAATTTTGTGGTTTTTAAGAACCACGTGGATTCATTCATGCATTGAAAATGTGCTTATTTATGTTTAAAAAGAAATTGAGACCTATTATCTTGCCGGGGTTTACATTCTCAGGTAAATATCATTAAATTACGGTTAGTTAATCCAATGACGGTCTGAAGATTGCCCATTGAAACCTGGTTGATCTATAAGAATACGTCGGGAATTTAGATGTATTCAGTTCAATTAAATTATTCGTACTCGTTAAAAAATTAAGATCCGTAATATTGGGTGGGGAATTCACTTGTTATGAAATTGAAACGCTTCATGACATTGATCTGAATCATATCTACCCCCCATCAATTCACCGAATCATGTGCTCATCTATTTATTCGATCATTCCATCATAAATCACTCGCATAATATTTTTATACGTATTTTAAATATTTTTACCATTTTTAATCGTTTAATCTGTTGTTGCCTATTTATTAACTTGTTATTTTAATTTTTATTTTAATCCTGTGTCTTCCAAGAAGATATGTTTTAATCAGAACTTGACTCTAAACTGTATATAGTGTTATCATGTAATGTACTTATGGAGCTGCTGGGGCCTCATCTACCCCAGCATTGTAAATAAAACATAAGCCTCTCTCTTTGGTAAGTGAGGCGTCGTTTGTGAGGAAATCGTGCATTCCTCCCGAGGTAATAATAGCTTCCATTGAGGTACATATAACGGACACATTGGGCACAAATTTCGACATTTAATTCACCAAATACATTGACGTTAGTATTAAATGCGAAATTTGGATTTGAAGGACATTTTAAGATGGATGGATTCTCGATGGTTGGTTTTTTAAGCGTAGTTTCTCTTCTTTTTAGGAAGAACTGAAACCTCTTCAGACCAAAGGATATACACTCCTATTCGGTGAGTCTAATGTTTCATTTGTTTCATACAATTTATGTTTACTACATTTACATGTTGTCTCTTGTATCGGAAGCCATTTTTAGATTCGATGGAATGGATCGCTCCAAATGAATAGGTTTTGGAAGAATTGTCTTCGTCCTCATTTATACAATCAATACACAATCAGATATCGTTGAAACATTCCATGGTTTGCTATTTCATTAGCTTCTGATAAGTTCGTGCTTTGTCTTAAACGCATTAGTTAGATATATTTTTTTTTAAACTTCCATTCATAATCACTGTTCTTGTCCCTTCGGAAGAATTTTATATTTTTATATATTCCATTCTCTTTTTATCGTTATTTTTAAAATTACCATCGTGTATAAAAATAATTTTAATTGTTGTTCGTCAATGGGAATTCTTCATCCAGATTTCAGTCGATTAATGACGTTTGTATTGACTAGTCATGGTCACAGTTTGATTGGTTTGAGGTGTGATTCTTTCACGAGCGAATGAAGTCTTGATGCACCGAATATTTTGAGTTTGTGTCGATTCACTCCGATATAAATACATTTAGAGGAGAAGAATAGAATTTACTCTAAGCGGACTTATGCATTTTGATGAAATGAAATCTATATTCTTCCTTGATTTGTCTTATTTTGTCTCAATCTTATGCGACCGTCTCCACACATGTGCATCTTGAATTGCCTGTATTTCAGGACGAACAAGCAATTTATTCCCTCTGTGTTACTTATTTTGAAAGCCTTGGGTGTTTATCAAATGATGAAATTTCGTCGAAAACCTTCGTCTCCCTTCTTTGCGTACGTTCACTCGATCACATTGATGTAAACCATTTTAAAATTTTTTCAACCAATTCTTCAAAGTTAATTCTTTCTTCTAAACATTCTTCTCGCATCAAAACGTATCAATAGATAAAATATTCTGTCGTATTCTTCACGTTAATCTCAAATTATTGTGTTGATCCGCTTAATTCACGATGTTTTCGCTCGGTCTGTGATTAGTTCTCCAATTAGAGATTATGACTTTTCGTATCACACGATGCAATTGCTTGAAATTCCGTTTCCATGGTGACTCAGCATTGCTGCTGCGTCTCTGCACCATCGTCGTTGAATTGCTATCGACTAATAGCTTAAAAAAGACGAAAGTAAACTCCACTTTAACGTAATTTGGTGACCCTATCAATTCTAATTTCGCATCCATTCCAATTCAGCAACTCAACGACACTCATCCGATAGTAGGGAAGAGCGGGGAAACGACGTACACTTAAGTGAGATTTATTACAGCTCATATAATATTCAGTATAGAAGTATAGACACATGATCGAATGTTACTTTGTTTTATTGGCTACCAAATCGTCACCAAATTGCTGGGTAATTTATCTTCATGTCTTTGTAAAAAAATTAAAGAAAAAAAGTTACACTGTATGGAAGTGCCCCAGCGGTTGGGGTAATCCCGTACGGGGGGACTTTGACCTCGTGGCAAATTATTAACATAACCTTAAAAATTTAGCATACATGAATCACATAGTGTATCCAAAATATACCTTAAGAACCGTAGATTCTTATGGTTTGGTAGTTACTAGCTAATATGTAAAGGCTTTCCACCTACCTCTCTAATCACTTGAAGCTTAGAAATAGTTAAAAATCAAGCGAAAATACTATTTTGTTTCACATAAACCACACCGTTGATCATACAGCAACCACATGTCTCCGGCGAGCGTGCGGGGTTTTTTGCTAGGGTGCAGACTCCCCTACCCCCACTATAGAACCGGAAAACATGGTGTACGGCCATACCCTGCTGTACGGCTTTGCCCCGATCTCCACTAATCTTATTTCACAATTTGAATTAAAAAAAGAAAACAGTCATTCCGTTACACCTCTTTTATTCGTACTTGCAGCATTCATAGAAAAGGACAATTTCAATACGATTTTTCATTTGTTCAAAATTTGATTACTTTGCTATTTTATCGATGCACCTGAATTGAAATGCCCTAAATTTTTCATTCTTTTTTATAATTCGATATTTTATAAATTAAAATAGTTAAATATGTGTCGAAGAACGCGCCTAACTGCTGCCGTAACAGTGCGTCCCGACGCATCGTTGTTTTGATTTTCTCACGGCCGTGGTGGCGGCGGAGTGGTTAACGCTCCAAACCCACGCTCCCGGGTTCGAATCCCGGCTAATTGGATTTTTCCGGTTAGGGAATGGTGGTCTGTGTGTGTGATATTAATTAGTTATAACGTATTCATAATTTTAAATTATTCCGACCCCTTTTTGTTTCATCTGTCCTCTTCAACCTGCAGCGCCGAGTGTTCCATCGCGTATCTCTCTTCCAATCTTTTATTTGAGTTTATTGAGCTTTTTTGAAAATTACTCAATTATTTTGATTCAATTCCACAATTAGAATAGGTGATATTTCTTCGTTCCAATCGACCGTTCTTCGAATCGAACTGTTTTGTTCGTCTCCAGAGCCATCTCTCATTCACGCAACATAATTTATGAATCATAATTTGAACACTCGTGTATTTATGATTGACGTAAATATTAATATTCTACGTATGTTAATGTATGCACTTGAAACATTTTTTTCATCAAATAATTATCGTCGCTTAAATGAAGTTTCCTCAGGCCGTTGTAACGATGTTCCATTGTTGTTGTGATTTCCGTGATTTAATTGCTCCAATACTCAACTCCTTAAAAACTATTTCTGAGTCTTCTTTTAAACCTTTTTCAATAATGCATTTTTTAAATCTGACATTCGGTCATTTATTTCATTTATAAATTTGTAACCATGCAGTTTCAAAATTTTGATCTATTACTTCTAACGTTAATTCATTTACCTTAAGAACTATTTTTTCCGTTTCGAATGTGTCAGTATCAAAGTGCAATCTAATCGATTTACCTTTATTACAGAGAATATATTTCACTCGATGGAATCATTGCTTTCGACCACACCAATTATTATGGATCAAAATTGTTAAATCAAGTCAGATTACATGTAAATAACAATTAGATATTATCTTTATTTATTATTAATAAAGTAAAATGTGTGTTTAAATTTAATCATTTTTACTTTTCTTAAATTAATTTTTTATTTTATCAATTATTACTTCATTTATTTACGTAGACATCGCTATTACCAAAAGGATACTCAGGTATTCATAGTTCATTTGTTTCTATTTCAATCGCGATATCGTTATTCTTTTGTTAAACACGTTCCCTAATTACAGGTAAATCGAACTCATTCGGACTTCAGCTGTTTCGTTTGATTTCAAAATATCGTCTTTCTTTTGTCTTTCCCACCCTTCTCTTTTAAATCTTCAACAACCCCTGCTATTCGCAATTCAAGCGCCTAATATCGTCGCTCTTCTGTTTCCAACACACCTCTCTTCACTTACTTATCTCGCGTATTTTTCGTTTTCATTTGTTTCCGATTCTATTATTCCGTCGCTACTCTTCTGTTTCTTCCCGTATTGTTGTTCGCCTTCCCACTGTCGTCATGGTTACCGCTTCTGCTTTCCCTCCCCTTCCCCCTCCACCTCTCATCTACACAACAACTCCGACGAAATATAATCCGATACAAAACTACTCCAATGTCCCCTTAGAAACCATAACCAAGCCAAGGCACTTTCTGCCAATCGAACGTCTTACAAGAATAGCCTCCCCCTCAGTCCACGTATTTCAATACGGCGAAGAGCCTCACTTTAGTTGGATTCATAGTTTACTCGTAAGAGAGCATCGAAAAGCCTTCTATCGTAATTCCACACAGGAACCTTCATGAGAGGCTATTAGAGAAGCTCTCTTCTTGGGAATGACACTTAATAGAGACAGCGTTTAAAAGTGTTTATAAGACTCCCTCAAAATACACGCGTTTAGTACATTTTGGTGTTTGCAGTCTCTATTTATATCGCAGTTTAAAATTAGAATTAATGACCTTAGGAAATCGAGACTAGCACCGATAGAAAGATGATTGAATAGAGTTTCTTATTTATGTATTCGAATGTCATTACAACGTTGGAATTGCGATGATTTTGACTGTTTAAACGGACCTTTTTTCCGATTTTGAGGTAGTTGTCGACCTGTGGAGAGGTATGGGTTCGTCGATTCCCTGGATTTATCCCCCGTAAGAATACATTGGGAATAGCTTTGGGGAGTGGAGGGGGAAGGAGGGAGGGGAAGGGAGGGAGGGGAGGGGGATTTTGTCCTCGTCTATTGGATAAGGGGATGTATTTGGATTGCAGGATGGCGGTCGCCCCCGGAGTGTCGTTCGTCTCAGAGGGCGTTGACAGAGTCCCTGATGCGCTGGACCGCGTTTAGCAGGGATTCTGGGCCTGATTCTAAATAAAGTAATAAATATTGAAATACACTTTTATCTAATTTTTCAAGTGATCGAAAGGTTTAAAAATGGAATATGAATTATACTAAAATAAATGTGATGTTAATTATGTTATACTTCATTAATTTTAATATCAATCAATTACAAATAAAATAATTTATAAATTAATTCATTGATTAATTTTAAAGGAATCGTGTGAAGTTATTATGAACTCGTCACTTATTGTGATTGAAAGTTCGAGGCAAGGTATACGTAGGATACGAATCAGTATTTTCTACTCAACTTTACCGTTTTTGTGTCCCCGTGCATTGAATTTGGTCACTAACCCGCCTTTGCTTATCAGTGCATTCAACAAAAATCACGAATTATTTGCATTGCTTCAATATTTTTTTAAAATTTCTTAAGATTTTGTTGGTGCATCGTTAGGGTAGAGCGCCTAATTTGTACCACCTGCGTAGTATGGAAGAGCTTAGTTTCTAGCGTCTATTTGTCGAGCGTAAGGTGAACGTCATTAACCCGCCGTTACTCGCGCCCTATTTTGTTACGCGGTTACTCGCTCGGGGTGTTTCTGCACCCCACCAGACTTTTTCATTTATCACTTTTATCTTCGATAAAATTCTTGATTACTTTTATCTGTTGTCATTTATAGATCTTTATGGATATGATATCTAAATTTCACGTTGATATTAGGACTTAAAATTTTTATGAGCTATTCAATAATAATTCTCAAACAAATTGAACAATAAAACGAAAATTTGACTCGTATACCTTATAGATGAAATATCTTTGTAGTAATCAACGTATTTGTTGTAAGCAGACATTTTACAACAATCAAAGGGAAAAATTAATCCAGATTAACGTAATTTAACCCGCGATTACTCGCGCTCAATTTTGTGACGTGAATGCTGTGACTGAGTGAGTGTTTTCACACCCCACCGGTCTTTCTTTGAAAACCTTTTTTTACGATTAATTGTACTCTAGATAGCTAAAAAAGCCTTCTAGATAAATCGTAGAAGTTTAATGACGATATTTAAAATTTAAATTTTACAAGTAACTGAAAATATTACGCCAGAAAAATGGTATTAGTAATTGTAATCTCCGACATGGAAAAGTTTTAGAAACGATATCTTCGCACGAATAAATGTGTCTGTAGTTATGAAAATACTTAGAGATACTAAACAAAGTTATTTTTCCATCTAACACCATTTAACCCATTATCGGCCGGAACTATTCGCCATCGATGAATTTTTATGTTATTTAAATTTTTAGACGTTATGGGACTCTTTAATACATAGATGTCCTGAAATATCCAAATTTTTTGCGTTATCTTAGTTTTTGGACGTGTTCGAAATTTCGTACGGTGGCCGTAAGGGGGTAAAATATACAAATTGAACGTCATGATGTTTATTATCATTTTTATTACAGTAAACGTTAAAAATCTCTTTTTTAAAAACTATAAATGGTAGTGAAACAGAATATCTTTTTATAAATCAGCAGAAAAGTCCATTCTGCGCGTTTTACATAATCATATCTTAAGGATTTCAAGCGCATTTCGCTATAATACTTACTAAGTAATCAAGAACAACAAACTCACATTGTTGTCAATTAACAAATCACATTTTTTATCATTTTCAAATCACATTGTTAATCATTTTCAAATCACTTGTTTTCATTTGCGAATTTAGCGCGTGTGAAAGGCGACAAAGCATCTATTTGGGTGAAGTCCTATATTACATTTAATACAGTAAAATGAAGCAGTCTTGTGACAATTTCCACAACGCCTCGGTTTCTCAATACCATCAACCAGATGGTCAATACCGTCAAAACGAATTTCTGGAGTTACAAGAGCAGTTTTTTTTAGGAATAACTGGGGCGGGTCTGTTCGGCAGGGTTGGGGTAGATAGTAAAGCAATTACAATTCTTCGGACAAACTCAAGAAGAGAAATATCATTTTCCTTGTACCGGAACAACATTCAAGCGTTTACAACACTGCCGTTTAGCATGAACCTGATCAATGGCCAGTACCAACACTTTTTTCGGATTTTGATTCGATATATGGCCCGTTGTTGATCGAATGTATTCATACCGCCCATCCGCGGTAGTAGTAGGTAGGGTAGTTTTAGTCCATTTTCTTGTGACTGATTTCTTGCTTTGGGATGTTTTATTCTGTCTTTGAAACGTTTTATTCTGTCTTTGAGACGTTTTCTTCGTCCTTTTTTTTCTTAGCGGGAGGTTCATACTCAGGCTCGGGCTCATATTCTTCTGAATCCGGTGTGTTGTCTTCAGAACCACTGGTGTCTACAATTATAGCTCTCATGATCGGCCGAAGGTTATCTCGAGATCGTATTCCCCTAACTTCAATAGGCTGTGCTAAAACTCCCTTCCCAATATCGCGAATACTGGTGACGTCATCTGGCCCTGCTTCACTATGTGCATCGTCTTGATCAGAGTCATTGCCGTCATTAGGTGGGAATAAAACGAACTCAAGCGCGTCCATTTCGGAAATATCCTTGACCAGCTCATCCTCTTCGTCAAGTTGCTCCAATATATTAACAACGGCCTCGCCATCCGTGTTCAAATTGTACCTGCAAACAATACCACATTTTTTACCCCCTTCCGGCCACCGTACGAAATTTCGAACAGTCAACAAAAACCACATTCCTGACTGACATTATTATAAACTTTCATCAAATGACCACTCGTGAATGTAGTTTATGGTCTAAACAAGCCAGTAACACACTCAGGAACAGAATTCAGATTAGTTTTACCAATAAAAAATAAACAAATACTCACTGGCATGGCATTTTGCGTCGCGCGCCAACCTAGACGAAATCTGACCGCGTGGGAAATGGATGGAAAGTGGCGCAGCCCCAAGCCAGGAGGCACGGGTGAATGGCTGGACCTTTCCCTCAAAAATAATAAGCTAGCGAACTCGATGCAATGACACATCGCGTCACGGCACCGGTTTGTTTACCTCCTTGTTTAGCGTACGAAATTTCGTACGGTGGCCAGTAATGGGTTAATGCTACCTTGAAGTTGATTTTCAGCTTGTTTTGGGAAGCGCGTTCATGAAGATGAAAAGGAAAGGAAAATATTTCGAGCGGGCTTGAAAGAGTAAACAATGGAAAATACTTAGAATTATTTATTGTTATTTTTAAAAAATTCTTCACAAATTTCAACGAAGTGCTTTGCGCACATGCGTTTATCGCAATATTCGCAATGCAGTTTAGTTTTTATGTCCTTATTCCTGAGATATATAACACATCGCCCACAACCTCCTTTTATAATCTTCTCTTGAGACTCTGATGTCAATGGATCTCCAAATTGTTCTGCTTTTCTTTTTAGTTCCTTTGGCAAGTTTTTTTGCGAGGCCCTCTTTATTATAAAGGGTTTTGTCAACCCCCTAGCGATTTCTCTGAGGAACATCCTCCTATTTATCCTGATATCTGGATATATGCTTCTATATACGATAAAAGCATTTATACCCAAATTGTTTAGCAAATGGTAAAATATTGCTAATGGCCATCTTCTAGCATTTCTTCCACTATTTAAGTCTCACACATTTCATCTACAGTATCGACGCCGCTTTTTGTCGAATTATAAAATGTTATTACCTCAGGCTTCTGTTTCTTGCCCGTGGACGCATCAATGCTGTTTTCTTTGTGCATACTTGAAATCATCAACATATTTCTTTTCTTTTTTGGGACATATGATAAAAATTATGACAATTAAGTGCGACCAATGCTTTTCTCAGATCATTCGCCTTCAAAAAAGTTAGTATAATTGATTCGTTTCTCCTTCCCTTAAAATTTCAAGATGTTTTTCAATTTAAGAATGATTATAGAAAATGAGAATCGGTTCTATCGCAAAAGACTGGCTGTAGGTCGCGTGCGGCCCGCTAACGATTCGATAATGGGGCCCGCGGTCGAGCCTAGGTATTGTTTGCGTATATTTCACCATTAAAAGTTAGGCTCTAAAATCCTCCACCATACATTCTCTTCCCATATCATATGCGGTCATAGAACTCAATTAAGTGCAATCGACGAATGAAATGCTGATACGATTTATTCAGCGCATGCTCGGTAGAAGGTTGCCATGAAAATGTAGCAATACGAAGCTTTCACTCAATCCCGAATTTGATTTTGCTTTTACCGGCTGTCAGTATCAAGACCGTTTCACCTTCCCTCATCTTTTCCTTGGCCTCCGACGGACACTCTCCTTTCGCGTGCTATTACTTCTCGAGGTGCGGTATCGGAACGGAGTGCTTTCGAAAAGCGCTTGACGTGATTTACACAGTCTCTGGGTGCGGAGGACATTGGATGCGAGGGATGAGACTCCGTGTGTTCTGGGGCTTGTGATCAGCGCAAGAAGCAGACGCAGATGATGGATGCTTTTAATTCTGGATGGATGGTTTAGGCACCTTTTGTATGCAAACATAAGTTTCGTTGGTTATGCTACCTTTTAATTGCATCTTGTAAAAGTCAGTGTCTGTCAGGTTGGCTAATTATGCCGATCCAATTGATTTTCAACTTCAGCTTCATCAATGAAATGTAGCCATGTTGCAATGAGTGAAATGTGTCTAATAGGATAATTTTGGAATCAAAGTCATGCAGCTTTTTGCCACAAACTTGATTATGGACATTAAAGCATAAATCAGGAAATTGCCATGTTATAATTAGCAGTTACTTTGAACCAAATTTCTGAGCTATTGCTTAAGAAATATTTCTGAAGCTATTGTAATGTCTCAGTAGTTGTTGGTATTGACTGCTTGACCTTCTTGAATCCTGTATGCTGTTCTGCTGAGTTTTGATCGGTCGCTGGGAGGTTATGGGAAGAGTTGGCCAATTAGAGTTGACGTCCTTGCGGAGGGAGTGATACTCGTGCCGGCGATTCAGGGCTGCGAGTGTGTAATTTTAGTGAGAACGTAACGTTTGTCACTGGAGGTAAAGCGATCTCGGAACGATTTAGCGTGATATCGCTCCGTTTCATTTCGGTGAGATCTGTTAGAACAGAGTTGCCAAATCATGCACAAAAGAGGGCGGAAGTCGTCATAGAAATGTAATTTTCGGCTGCTGCTAGTAGTATATAAGGCATGGAAGTCAATTAAATTTCTACGATTTATCTTTATTATGCAATTGATATGCGTGATATGTGTAATACGGTAATTATATAGGCATTAAACCTTAAGAAAATAAGTCAATGTGTTTTTTAACTTATGTAATTACCTTATAACGAGTCTATTAATTTCTCCCCATGTAATAGTTTGTGTAGACAATTGTATTTGAACGGACTAAGATCAGTTGTTTACGCATATATATTAGTCTACCAATTATTTTCATGTTTACCAACAGTAGTATAGGTTAAGCTTTTATCTACAATGTAGTAACAATTGTGAATTAATAAGTTTTGAATTATACAATATTTATACGAAATTCTAAATTAATTAGAATGTTTGAAAGCGAGGAAATGAGCTTGATTCATTAAGTTTATTTGATCCCAAGTAGATTTTGGTCCATGTGTCGCAAATATTTCTGGAGAATTGTAAAAACACAGAACTTGATAGATTCACAAGAATTAAGGTATCTAATTCTTACGACAAGCTATCTTTCAGTTTGGCAGGATACCCTATCAATGTTGCTTACCCAATAAGTGATTAATGCTGATAGAATCATTAGCTTTTTTAAATTTTCTATTTATAGCATCCACCTGAACAACATCTTAAAATGTTTTTAAGATCTACTTTGATATGTAACCAGATTTTTGGTGATTGAATCATGTTGAATGTCGCAGGTGAAAACATTCCTTTTTATGGACATTAAAAAGTTTGGATATATTTAATAATCAAAGGCAATAATTAAGCTAGACAGGATTAAAATTGAAATTGGTCTATCATTCAAAATATTTGCTACAGGACTTCAAAATAGGCTCAACATGGTTCATCCTAAGGGTATTAGGAGTTCAAGCATTCCTAAATACATTAAAAGTGATATTCATTACATACTTTTGAATTGATGTCTTTATTTAGAAATTTATTTTACCAAAGTTTGTACTGTTAATGTTTCTCATGGATATAAAGATGCATATTTGTAACTTAGTTTCTTCTTGGTTCTTAAGAGGACATATTCCTTTTATAAATGTAAGCAAATTATCAGCTTCTTTAGATGTATATCTTCTTTAGATGTATATCTTCTTTGTGCATAAATCGTTGACCTTCTCATGCTTTGTGCACTAAAAAAACATAGATAAATAAACTAATAGAATTAAAGAAAGTATCATCATCACCCTGCGGTGGCTCAGCGTCTCCCCTGCGAGATCCGTTGACTGGATTGGAATTGGACTGCGGCAGTGGCCCAGGGAGGAAGGACTGTCCTCCGACTACGTCTTACTGCCACCAGACACCCCACTTCGCCCGTTGTTGCCCGAAACCAGGAGTTCCTCAGCCAGGACCAAGTCCACCAACCGCCGTCACTCCTACACCATCTGGATGCGAGGATTCCTGGTTTGGCTGTTGCCAAGATGGAAGAACTGCAGCTCTGGGGAGATCTCACGCTGGTTGTCCATCCGTTTGCCTGTGCAACAAGTTAGGTGAGCGGATCACAGAGTTTTATTATTTTTCGTGTAGATCTCGGTGCAAATTTTCAGAAGTTCGGAGCTGAATTTTCGTGGTGTAATTACTTATTCTTTCAATTTTTTACAACGCCATCCATTTTCCCAGCACGATGTAAGCCGGTAAAATATGCGAGGTTACTCTTTTTTTCTAAACTACACGTGATTTATTTCCCAAACTGAGATAATGAATATTCAATTAATATCAAATGTCTCTTTCAAAAATATTTAATTCACTAGTTTATTTAATGTTGATAATGATTCGATTTCATTACAGTCAATTGCTCACAGAAAAGACATACCGGGACTCGAACCCTAGTTCCCCAGTTTCCATGCAAACCACTCCTCCGGCTTTCAGTTCCATTACTGATTAATCAAATTATTTAACCATGTCGTTACAAAACATATCCATTCTTAAATTTTGAATGTTGATTTGAGATATTGTGAACAGATAGTTCAAAAAACGCTGAAGAAATTTTCATATTTAGATTTGTATCAAATGTAAATTATAAGTCAATGAAGTCGCTCAGTTCAAATTATAAAATATTATCTTCATATAAATAAAATTTGTAGCTATCAAGAAACCTAATTCAATCATTGCTTAAAGGCCAATTTATGAATAGGATTTAAATCTCCGCGTCAAACCATGCGTTCGATTGCAATTCGTCAGTCTGATATTTTTACTATTTGATTGATTTGATTGATTTGCTTTACATCATTTGATGAAAGAAATAGTGGTTTCAATTAATTTAACTCAGATAGTCACAATGGTCACAATTTAACCTTAACTTTGAATACAGACGTTAATACTATCAAGTGCTTGTTGGAATATATGGTAAAAGTTGCGTTAATCATTCTTTTATTCTTTTCATAGGATCTTACTCTGAAACCTGTGATCCAGAGAGGGGACAAAGTTCCTGCCGTCCCGGTGTTGGAGGTCTCCGATGTGATCGATGTGAACCAGGATATTGGGGACTGCCTAAAATATCAGAGGGCCATCGGGGGTGCATCCGTAAGTTTCCCTAATTTTTAACCTAAATTACTTTTCCACCACTGAGAGATGATTAATTGTAGTTATCGCCAGATATGACAAATCCATCAAACCAAACACAAGTACGTAACTATCGTACTCATTTTACTGTTAACTGAGCATAAACTAGAGAGAATTTGAATCTATTCGTTGTGCTGTTTAGTGTGTTTTAATTTATCTAAAACCGGTTTGTTATCTTCATGTTAAATCTTAGTGTCATTGACTATAAGAATTTCAATTGTTAAACACTTAAAACTAAGCAATGAGATACTGTTACAGAGTTTTATTTTAACTACTCAAGATGCAGTGTATCTTGATTCAAGGAACTTGTTTTAATTCGTACCATGCAGTAGATGCATTATTACCACTGTTACCTTTGATGTTGTGATATATATTTCTTTATTTATTCAATGGGATGTACCCATTTGTTACAAAAAAATGGCACGTCACCAATATTACACAGTAGAAATTAAAAGTAAGAAATACAATACACAATAGGGTTTTATAAGTATAAAATATCACAAACATGGATATTTATATCACAAATTATTCAACTTTAAGCATAAATATCACTAACATTATTATGAATAATAAAATTTACATATGGGATGTTACAAATAATAAACATGAGTAAATACATTAGGTATAGCTTCTGTGAAGAGAGTAATAATCAAAAGCTTTTATGAAAAATAATATAAACAGAATTTTAAATAATTTTTAACATATATGGTATAAATTGTTGGTAGCAAATATGAATACACATGAAATAATACAATATAATTAACATTTCTTGACAGTTAGTGTTCAATGATACATTTGAAATTTATATCTAACATTGAAGGGGACTTCAATTTTTAATAGTTTGTAAACTTCAATGGGATATATCTATATTTGTAAGATATGATTTTACATATATATGTAAAAGACTTTGCAATGTTTGTACAACATTCAGTATACAATGAAAGTGCATCACGAAAGATTTATATTTTCTTTTTATCACAATACTTATTCTCTTGTTTTTATGTCTATTTTTTAAAGCGTGTGGATGCTCCCTGCACGGGTCGGTACGAGAAGACTGTGAACAAATGACCGGGCGCTGTGTGTGTAAAACTGGTGTTCATGGACAGAAGTGTACTTTGTGCTCCAATCCAGGGAAAGTTTTAGGGCCAGCAGGATGTGTTCCAGGTGATTTTCTTTTATTCCAAGTTAATTACCACCAATTGTACATCGCTGTATCTTCATTTTTCTTACTTTCTATATACAAGAGAAGTACTTCCTTTATTTCAATTCTAAATTTTTTATAAACATGTATTTGATCTAATATATTCATATGTTTTAATTTATAATGAGTAAAGAGGTACTCCCTCATGATATTTGATTTAATAACCATGAAGATAAATATTGCATGCAGCTAAATTATTTATCTCTATTTGCTCTTATTTATTCTTAAATAAAAATTGGTTTGATGATATCATCCAACAGAGGGATCAATACCCACTGAGTCTCCGGTCAGGCGTTCAACTGTCCTACGGTCCACAGCCCCAGAAGATGTTGTGAGCTCTCCACTCTACAAGTCGACAAGACATCTCCTTCTACCTCCAGCACCTCCACCTCATTATCACCATCATGCCACGCCATATCATGAATTCTCAGGTCCTCCAGAGGAGGGTTCCATTGATGCTGATGCAGCGCTAGGCCACCTTCATACCAGGCCAGACTCCATTGGTGACAGATGGAGTAACCGGCAGATGGCATTGCCAGCATATCGTCCCACTCCAGCCACTATCATTGCTGACAGCAATGGATTGCATGGGTTCAGACCCACTGCTGCTGCAGCATTTCCATCTTATTACCAAACACGTCTTCTGGGGGATTCCTGCATGAGAGATTCCGACTGCTCAGCAGTGGAACATGCCGTCTGCGAAGCGGTGTCACTGCCTGGTCCAATCTCGAGAGAAGGGAAGTGTGCATGCAGAGGAGGATATGCAGAAATGCCGGATAGGAGGGAGTGTTTAGGTGAGATGTGGCAATTTTTGTCCCTCTTTTTAAATCCCTGTTCAGTATAAATAAAGCGCCATGTTTTGTCTTGTTACTCGTTTTGGTCAGATGCTACAAGGTCTTCAGTTAACTAAAAAACATTCCTTAGGTTTCATTAAAATATTTCCAAATCATATGAAATGATGCCTAATAACATACATAGTATGTAATTTTAACCATTACTCTCTTGTATATGAAATAATATTTTATGAATATTGTGATTATATAAAATTCACAGTCTCAGGCGTCGTTTTGTGGAAATCCTCATTTCTATAAAATAATTGTGATTATATCTTTATTCTCTTAATGTGTTTCAATTATTTTGCTCCAACCTTGCCAAAATCAGGAAAAAATCTAATTATTGTTCATATAACTGCATACTTCAACAAATTCTGTATTGAAGAAAAACCTTTTCATAATTTACTACGAGTTGGTTTTCTTCTTTATAGGAAAGCATCAGCGTAATGAGTTAATGCAGTTCCATTTACTTACAGTATTTTTCTAAAGCCTCCTATTATAGCATTTTTTATTTTATATCATAAGAGAAAGTATGAGCATCATGAATTAAAGATTTTGATTATTTTTATTTTCTCCATATAAGTATAAAACACTCTTTATCCTAAGTTGGAGGTATTTAGATTTGTACTGGTTGTTATGGCAAATGATGCCAATGCCAAGAATTTAAGAGATTAATGTCTGAATGCATTCATTACAGTATCATGAATCAAGATTTTTTATAAATTGTTGATAGAAATTCGTTTTTGATGCAATCAATTACATCTCAGAATATGGATACTCTACATTTAAGTTTACCATAATGGTAATTTGATATAAATTTGCTAAAATATCAAAAGTTAAATAAGCAGTATGACAATGTATGCATTATAAAAATTTCACTAATGAGCTTAATTTTCTTATTACAGCCAACACCCCTCCAATACATCCTACAGAAGAATTTAAGGCGTGTGCCTCACAACCGTGCCTACGAGGAGGATCATGTATTGACCTCTCATCTCCTTCTTTACCTTCATCATTACCAGCTCCTTCCTCTCCATTGCCAAACAGTGATTTTTATGGAGTTGGTGGAAGTTTCCGCTGTGTATGTGATCCTGCCCTAGGAACTGGACTACTTTGTGCAGACCCTCCAATACCAAAAGGTAATTTTACACTCAATCAATTTCCAAATTATCATACAGGAGACATCACATTATTTTGAGAATGAATTTTACTATAATTTTACTCATCTACTTGAGTAGGTACCATTCTTTGATAAAAATTAAAGATAAGATGAATATTAAGGAAAAATGTAAAATAATGATCTTTTGATGCTGTTGAAAAAAGTTTGGTATTTCAAAATTACCCTCATCCTCATATATTAAAAATTTGCATAATTTAATACTTTGCACCAAGAAGTTGTTATCATCAAGTTAGTGTTATTGCATGAAGGAAAAAGCATATTTCAGCCATGGGTGGCTGCTCAAAACTCAATGTCAGTTTTGGGGCCATCCCAAGAGATTATTCATGTTTTTAAATGAAAAAAGATCCCTTGGCTTCTGCAAAATGCACCTAATGGTAGATCTATCCCTGTGATAGGACTAGACTTTCACTGAATGACTTACTGTAATAATTGTGCTATGCATGATATTTAATGTAAACTTCTGTTCATTGTTTCCTCAGCCTATGAGATCCCTGCTTTTGATGGGCGCTCCTATGTCCGCCTAAAGAGACTCAAAGCATACAACAAGTTGAGTATAGAAGTTGAGTTCAAGACTTACGCAAAGGATGGCATCCTTCTGTACAATCAGCAAAAGGCAGATGGAACTGGTGATTTTGTTTCCTTAGCTATTGTTAATGGGTGAGTATCCTTTTTGAATTTATGTATTTATATAAAGAAATCCAAAAGGCAGCACATGACAAATACAATCGATTTAATAGCAGAAATATATTTCATGAAATTAATTAAATGCATTACAAATTTACTGACATGGAGCCTCAAAGATTTAGGCAAGTCATTTTTCCTGTAAGAAGCTATAAAATTATGTATTTATTTAGCTCAAAGAGTGATTAAAATAAGAGGTAACTTGTTTCCTCAGCCTGAGAATTGAAACCTGATGAGAACTAATGCTTTAAAATATTTTGGGATATATAGAGAAAGGTATTTTTTTAATGGTGAGAATTTGTATTTTACATTAATCTGTCATAACATGCCAGAAAGGAAGTTTCAAACAATTTATATGAATATTGCAATTGATTTTTAGCTTCTCTAAATATTTTTGACTCGCTCAAAATATTTAGGTTTATTATACTTCAAACATCTCCATTAACATTTTGTTTAAAGCCTTGTTTTATCTGATTCAGGTATGTAGAATTTCGATATAATCTTGGAAATGGACCAGTAGTTATTCAGTCCCATGAAAAAGTACATCTGAGAACATTTCACCGAGCTGTTGCCAAACGATACCACAGAGATGGGATGCTGAGATTAGATAACGGAGAGGATGTAGCTGGGCAGTCATCTGGGACCTTGAGAGCATTAGATCTACTGGAAGATGCATATTTTGGCTATGTTCCTACTGATGAGCAAAGGTAATTTTTCTGAATGTACTGTTAATTTTAGAGGGCATAAAATGAAATCATTCCATTATGTAAGATATGCTAGATATGGTAAATTATAGAATTGTGCAAGAGTTAAAGTTTATTTCTTAACATTTTTTATACAATCTGTCACAATAATTGTTAAAAATTTTATTTTTTATTTCTGTCTTGTATAGACTGTTTCTTTCACCTGAAACATGAATCATAAGTATTACAGTAAATTTTCATGTAAACAGAACTAATGTTTTTATAATTACTGTATAACATCTCATGGACTTTATCTAGTTCTTTGTACTTTAAATTTCCAAATAATTTGTTACAATTTCATGTATGAATACTTATTGAGAATTAAAGTTACCTAATACATAATAAATTTGAGTAATAGATTGAAATTGTCGTATTAAAATCTTAATTTAAGTTTCTTCAGACTTAAAAACTAGAGAGTAGTAATTTCAAAACTCCAAAATATAAAATAAACCCATTAACTGGGATTAGCTTATCAGTAAAATTGTAAAGAAATGTACACTCGATATGTATTCTCAATATGGAAAAGTTGGTAGCAAAAATGTTAGAATAAGATCAACCTATACACAGTTATACAAAGCACATTATATACAGATGTTGAAGCCTATAGCAATTGTTCATGAACATTTGAATTCATTCTATATGGATAAATTAGAGAACACCTGGCTTGCATGAACATTTTTATAAATTGCTTTTGATGCCCATAATTTTGTAAAATGTTGAAAGGAACTAACTTTTAAGCAAAAGAAAAAATATCTGAGTCGTAATAACCTTTCTCAACAGAGTTTTTGAGAACATCGGAACATCAGTGGGATTGACTGGCTGCATCCGCCGCCTTAAGGTTGGAAGAAGAGTAATAGAACTTCATGAAGGCAGAGATTCTCTGGTAGAGGAAGCTGTGGGAGTTGCTGAATGCGGAGAAAACCCTTGCGCTGCTTTACCATGCGCACATGCTGCCACCTGCAGGCCGATTGATACCACTCACTTCCTTTGCTTATGTCCTCCAGAATTCACAGGTATTTCTCAAAACTTTTCTTTGTGATTTAAATAGCTGAGGTACATGCAACAGGAATGCTTATATCATTAGTACTGTGAAACTGGTAATTTAAAGCACCTATACTCATATAATTTTACTATCTGTGCTAGTCTGCCATCCAAGAATTGTTCCCAACAAGCTGTTGAGGCAGTAAGATAACCAGATAGGCCAATGTCTGGGGCAGATAGATTCCCCTCTAGCTTTTTTCCTCTGAAGCACATTACCCATAAATATATGTTTCATTCAAACAGGGAGTGTATGCTTTAAATTTCACTGCATTCATGATTGGGTCTAAAGTATAGCATTACTAGATTTACTGAATTTTCCAAAACAATTTGTGGACAAGTCAGCTACTTAAATATAACTAAATATGCTAGCTGTCGAACTCAGAAATGATAGACTTAACTCATCAAAAATGATTTTTACTTCTATTTCATATTAATATCAGAATTATTAGAGTGATACTGATGGTAAACACATGTTCAAATCAGAATGTTATGTACTTAACGACATGTAGCAATTTAATGAATAAGGTATTTCAGTGCGCAAATAACATTTAATAGCTAGTATAGGAAAAGATAAAGAAATAATTTGCTGGGTAAGAATTTTGAAATACAGAAAAGGCAGGACTTGAACGTTTCTCAGCTGCTCACATTTTTTATTTTAATCTTCTTTATTTGGTTTATTTCTTAGTTAAGGTTGCTTTCCCTTTGCTATCGAAAAATATCATCATTTTTCATTTCAGGAATGAAATTTCATGTTATCTGTGAATGAGAAACCTTTCTGTGAAAATTTATGTCATTCGAATTAGTTGGTGATAAACATTGGGTGTTAATATAATCAATTATTCTAATATCTTATTAAAAATCATTATAATGTAAACTTATATATTCATCTTAATCAAAGGAGAAAGTCAATGTGGGTGCTGTGCTTATATTCATAGTTTTGATGTCCTCACTGAAGGTATCTTAGTCATTGCCTTTGTCGTGAAAATTAACTTCAGAGAATATTATGGCATACCAATATTTATATGAAATTTTATCATCAGGAGAAAGATGTGATGTACGAGTAAATCCCTGCTCTCCTAGTCCATGTGCCCTGGGTTCTGCATGCTCACCTCAACCTCCTCCACGAGGGGGATTCAAATGCCACTGTGCTCCAGGCTGGAAAGGACGCCTTTGTAATGAACGTAAGTTGCATCTAGTCTTTCCACAGATTTGCAATAAAAATTCAAATTCAGTTTCTATTAATATGCTGATAAGATCTGTATTGACACCAGAAACCTAATGAACCAATAGGAAATGATACCTAATAAAGAAAAAGTTATGCGACCTTGCGATCGGTGATTGTCCAGAAATGATTTTGTTCATTGATTCAATGTAAAGCGCATTCGCCCATTACTGATGTTTTGTCTTGATTTAGAAGAAGAGCAAGAGGAAACTTTTGTGGCAGATTTTGGCAGAATGGGTGGTGATGGTCCATCTACCTCATGGGTTGAGCTTCCAAGACCAGAAGGTGTTGGAAGATCCCTTTCCATTGAAGTTTGGTTCCTAGCCAGGAAGCCAGATGGATTGTTGTTATATGCAGCTCAACTTCCTCCAGCCCCCCATCCCCCTCCTCCTCCATCAGTGTCTGCAGCAAATTCTATTCCTCCAATCTCAGGGCCCATTGCAAGGAGATCTGATTTTGTAGCTCTCAACCTTGTTGGTGGGCATCTTCAGTTCGTGTTTGATCTGGGCAGTGGAATCGCCAATATTACGTGAGTACTTGTATAATATACATGTATATAGTATTTATTGCATATACATTTTACTATCCTAAATTTAATATGAATGAATATTATTATAAATAATTATAAGGAGTTATTATAGGGAGATTTATTACAACATTAAGATTTATAGAATTGTTGCATTCTTAAATGTTGGCAATACTTTCATGGCAAATAAAAATTGTGATTGTTTGCTTTTAATGTTATATTTTAATTTATTCGTTTTTTATTTATTAGTTATAAGATCTTGTATGTAAATTGAATGTCATTTGGTCAATATTTATAAAAATTGTAGAACAAAAAATATCTAATTAGACATCTATATATCTAATAAGACATAGGAAGTTACTGGCAGTAAGTCAAAGAGATAACCAGTGTAGCAGCTATACATTTTCTTAGAAAATAGTAACATTTCACATACACAACATACAAAAGAACATTCTTTTTTATGCAAACTTAACTCATATATATCAATCACTTTTGATAGTGATTTCTTCATCAAAGGTGGCTGAATACAGTGAAACACACATCTAGCAAATAGCTTTGCCCAGTGCAATAAATTGAATATCGGTATGCATCATAAAGATTCCTAAAGGCTCAAGTGATAGGCAATTCATGCCTATTATCAAAAATACTCTTAACTCATCAAAAGTGGAGAGGGTCTTTCACCAATTGAAAGTATTTATTGAATGATTAATTTCACTCTTTTTCCTGGGTTACAGCTCACCTGAAAGAATTAGATTAAATCAATGGCATGCAGTAAAAGCTAGCAGATTGGAGCGTGAAGGTTCCCTTCAAGTAGATAATGGTTAAGTGACAAGAGGATCATCTGGTCCACCTCTGAGTGAGCTTAACCTCGATCTTCCACTCTATGTTGGAGGAATCCCGTAAGTATATACTGTTTTCTTCCTTAAAATTAAATTTTGAGGGATGTATAGAATAAAAGTTTTAAATGTAACAAGTTTTGTGGGACTATAAATCCTGTTCTTTCATTAATAAGTAAAAATGAATTTTAAGAGTATATAGTTACATTGGGAAGATGCTATTCTTCAAATATAAATGATAATTCATATTATGTTTCATGGAGTGCTACATAGATTCTGTAAGGAAAGAGAATTCTGCTATGGAGCAGGGTGTTTTCTTGCTTATCTTATTGAACAGAGGAGTCAAAGTCTAAATATTCCTTTGGTCAGTTCGATTTTCTTTGGCCAGTATTCAGCATGTATATGTTGTTATTAATTTAAAGGTTAGTTATAATTTCTAATAGCAGAAATAGGCATTGTCATGGAAGAATCTATTCGATGATAAGCTATAATTCCATTACAATAAAAAAATTATTTTATCAGAAATGGAATATTTCTTCAGAGTAAATACTTCATGCTTGCATCGTGATTGAATCTGTGTAGACTCTATGAATCCTACATTTTTAATTTAATGATCCTGATTATACTGATGAACTTTAAATATTTTTGATAATCAATAATGCTTTTGGGGCTTAAATATATAATTAATTGTAAATGATTAATAGATGATAAATTATTGCATTAATGATACAATAAAGAAAAAATAAATTATGAACTTGAAGAATAATATTAGGTACCATGTGATATGACAAAATGAAGTAAGTATGTAGTGTTATTAGAGTACTTGTAATGTAATTCTTGCAATCCATTGATATGGTCTTTCCATTTATTCCAGTTTCCACAATCAGTTTATTAAGAAGAAATTATATTGTCATGATTTAACGATGAATCACTTTTCTCTCTTAATAATAGAGAAGCAGTGGAGGTCAGCCGGGATTCTGGCGTTAGATATGGTTTCAGAGGAGCAATCCAGAGACTCGTTGTCAATGGAGAGATACATGAGGGTGCTGGTGCAGGACCAAGTGGCCATGCACGAGCAACTGGTGGACATGTTGGCCGTTACGAAGGACCACCATGTCATCCAGGCCATTCGTTGGAAAACGATTCCATTCTGTTTTCAACATTCTCTGCTGACTGGGCAACGTCTCCTGGCTGGATACAAGAGGTTTCCAAACCCACATGTCTTAATGGAGGATTATGTAGGCCATTACTATCTCAGTTCATTTGCCGGTGTCCTGCAGCCTTTATTGGAGAACGCTGCGAAACAGGTATCCATTGATAAAAATTTTAGATAGTAATATCTGAATGCATTTTTATGAAATTCAAATGCTTTACATAAATATTTAAATAACATTGCATTAAAATACTGATTATGGTAAACATTTTTCAGCTGTTAAAGACATTGGAATGACTAGACCTATTAGATTTACTGGTGAAACATTCCTACTTTTCCATAGTAGGTTCCTCAGAGGGTAAGTGAAGAAATTTATAATTAAACTTGTCAACCTTTCATAGCAAATGATCCTATATGAGCTTCTTCTAACAGCTTATTCATAAATAGTATTGAAATTTGTAATTTTCGCTAGCTTAGGGTCATGAATTAATGATCTGCTAATAAATGACATTGGACCATTTGGTACCTATTTTATAATCAATTTCTAATATCTAGTGAATCACATCATCTAACTAACAATTCTTGTTATGCTTCATGCACATTCAGTACTAACACTACTAACCAAACTAACTTTGAGATTGAAGAGGATGAACTTGAAGAGATAGAGGAAGAAGATGAAGAAGCAGAAGATATGGATGAGGAAATGAGTGAAGAATATGGTAATAATGATGAGGAAGATATGTATGATGAAGATGATGTAGATTTCTTTGATAAAGGGTAAGGAGATCATCTGCATCATGCAGAAAGTCTGTAATAAATGTGTAGAAGTTGTATGTATTATAGGCAATCATGGTATCTAGTGAACATGAGAGATTATTTGCATGCTTTTCTGCTATACTTCCAAGCTATTTCAATCATACGTGTAAAACATTTTAGGACTCAACTATGGTTTTGCTCATAAGCACATGGCATAGTTTTAGTTATTTTCTGTCCATTGCAGAGTTTCATATTTCATTCCCTTATAATTACCCTTACTCGTAGAATATTTAATAAATCATTTTATACAGTATTCTTGTACTTGATGTCTGATTTATAATCACTCAAAATTGATTTAACATCTCAATGCTTGTATAATTCTTTTTCTATCCCAGCATGTTATTTCATTCAGTCCAAAACTGATTACTAGCATGAGTAAACACAATTTCAGTTATAATTGTTCCATCAAATGATTGACATTGAGGGTTAAATTTGACCTATTTATAACTCTGCTAATGTTCAATTCTCAGAAGGAAAGGTGAGCGACGAAATCACTTCCAGATACGCTTTAGAGTGCCTGCAGGAGATCCAGGAAATGGTCTTCTTATGTGGACAAATAAGGGGAATACTCTTCAGGGAGATTTCTTTGCTATTGCTTTAGTCAATGGCTATCCTCAGCTGAGTTTCAATTTGGGAAGGCAGAAAACGTTGCTTATGATACGCTCAAAAGTAAGTAAAATGTTCTGTTAATCATATGCATAAATTGTGTTCTACTTTGTATTTTTAATTTATGAACCCTGATTAGATCCTACTCATGCATCTACAGTACATGTATGAATGAATTTGACTAAGTGTTGTACAATTTTATGACTTTTTGGTTCTTAATAATTGCAACTGCAATCATATCCTCTGTCACATTTGTATCAATGAGTCATAACCTAAAGTCCCTCATTAATAAAGTTCTATTATAATAAATTCTATTTCCTTGGTACTTGGAAAAATTAAAACACATGCTCACTGTTATTCATAGTATATATTATCTATGTTACTTATAACTATCTAACTAATAGCATTTCATATGAGAACAGCTTATTTAAAGTTATTCAAGTAATTTATAGTGAATGCTTTTCATATAAAAGGTTAGAGTCAACGATGGAGGATGGCATACAATTGTAGCTCATCGCAGAAAACGAGTGGGAACAATATCTGTGGATGGTGAAATGCCAGCTGAAAGAGGAGTAGCAGACCCAGGAGCATCACTCCTTAACACAAGTGGACGTCTTTGGATAGGTAAGAACAATTAAGCTGTAAGAAGTCCTCAAAGTTCATTAATTCTATTGCATTATCCTTTGTATTCCCTTATATTTGTGAAAAGCTTTTTCTCTACAATGAGATACCAATTTTATAACTTATCCTATGAGGAAGTGTAATTTTTATTTAACATGAGCTCTGTGGTCTAAGATAGGTTTAACTATGTTTTCATTTTGTTGTCACTGCAGCATTTTCAATGAAAGCCTGTTGGTTGTGATAATTCCAATAATAAATTTTAATGTATGAATGCAAACTTCTTGCATCCAAGCCAGTGATTGTAAGAAATTTTTCTGAAAACAATGAAGAAAGAATTATCTTGTAGCTAAAACAGCATAATCTGCATTCTAAATTGCATGATTCTGAAGTTACCCTACGTAGGGTAATTGCTTGCTTTTTTAACATTCACTTAGTTTCTTTCACTACATATTTCTATGCAAGTACTTCTTGCATAGAAATATTGTGTTATATATATATATTATATAGTAAAGTTTTACTTATTTTACTTTTTGTTTCACCATATTCCTTTAAGTTTATTATGTACTGATTTAAGAACTCTCTATTAATGTTTTATCACATGGCTCCAAATTTTACAATTATAAATTAACCTGAAGTAGGAAGCACTTTAAATATTCCTAAACAGAGGAAATTAATTTGAGGGCCAAATGCTTTTTTGAAGTATCATATAAAACCGTATCCCTTTCAATAGTTATGCCAAGGATTGCCTTTAAATGTTTATGATATTCTGATAATTTCAATCTGCTAAAAATTCTATCAAATATTTCAGGAGGAGCCCCAGCACTGCCAGCTGGTCTTCCAGCACAATATTATTTGGGTTTCATTGGCTGTATAGAAGAAGTCAAAGTGGATAAGAAAAAGACTCTGGATTTATTGAAACACAGCCACAGTACAGTCACTCAATTTTGCCCTGCTTGAAGCTTCATGTGCTATTTTCTGAGTTGTAGCATTTCCCTTGTGTCCATCAACCAATGGTGTTACTTGGGGAACTGGACAGTTAGCTCCACAATGGCAACCTCTTAGGACCAATGTACATTGTTATGAGAAGAAACTGAGTTTCTTTAAAAGTGATTCTGTTACACGTGCCCTGTTTTGAAAAGAGGTTATCATTTATGCTGATGATGGTTTGGATGTATAGGAAGCAAGGAACATTTCTTAAAAGTGATCTATCATGAAACCTTCCCAATCAAGACCAACAAGAAAGTTTCCTTCAAGTTGAATTTGTTCATTGTCTTCCGTGGAGACTTTATTTTTACCATTTGTTGCTAACTGACTGAATCGCAATGAAATGTGTAAAAGCCCACAAGATGGAGGCAATAGCCAGTGCTCTAGCTCTGATAGAAAATTGATATGACAGGGCTTTATAAGCTCAAATTATTTTGATATAGGTGTATATCATCAACCTGCAGTAATAGGCAATGGAAAATTGCCAGGATGGTATACGAGTGAGAGGATTGTTTGATAGAGAAAGGGAGGTTTGACCATTTTATTCCTATGGCGAATGAGATGGGTCCACTTACCATTGATTCCAGTCTGTTTGAGGAAAATCTATCTGACAGACTACATAATCAATCATCAACCAAGATACATATGAGATGAAATCAAATTCAATGTTCATAGTGTTGAATGTGTTTTATCTGTTGGGGTTAAAATTACATAAGACTCAAGCCCAAAATGAATGTGAGTGATTAGAATGTTTATGTAGAAAATTAATAAGTGTGAATGTGACAATTAGAGGAGAAGATAGAAACACGAAGGACATGGGTGCATGAGAACAAAATATCACCAACAGTTTCAAAACAGTTCTTAAGGTTTTTAATTTCTCTTTTATTGCCAACAAAGAAACATTTAATTGAACCTCATTTTATTTTACATAGATTTATCGGAACTGAAAGGTGGGCCTATTAATAATACAGAATACCTCTTTCGTCAATTTTAGTTATTTTGGTGAACTTCTTGATGAATAACAAAGTTTACACAACATGAGGCAATGCACAAAATGCAAAAATAGGAGTTTTGTTGTATTCTGTATAAGTTTCTAATTGGATATACCTTGTGATGGAATGATAGCTTGAAAAATAATCTTCAACCCATTGGATGATGCTTATTGAGAAAAAAAATTAATCATGTTAATCAAATGTCAGAGTGTTATGTGAAATGAATTTTATAAATACAAGAATTTTACAAAGCCGTATGAAAAGTGTTTGAAAAATTTCTTACAGCTATGACTCAAGAATTGCAAAGCTTCTTTTGAGCATTAATTCAGTTACAATTTGACTCAGAAAATGGAATAGTAAACAGTAAACCCTCATTAAAATCTTACCCGATTTCTATTGATGTCAAGTAAGATGTTCAGACTTAAAAAAATGACAATGCATGTTAAGAAGCTTGCTCTAAAGTTATAATACTACTGATTACCGACTTTGTAATGACTGTTGTGGCTGATGATATTTATTTACAATGTACTATGCTGAAAGTGAATGAACTTTTTATGAGCTGCAATGATTGGAGGATCAGTCACTGCATAAAATAAAACCCTGTACACATTTTGTGTATGTGCATACATTTTGAAATAAATAAAATTGGCATTTTGTCATCATTGTCTCTAATTTTTATGGTAATCCATACATGCACATATTGACTCCAAAAGATCATTTAATATTATAGTATAGCTCATCAGCTGATTAATTCTTAAGGTTTTACTGTTTGTATCCCAATATTATGGTTTTACTCTAGACATCCAACATTTTTCAGTTTGTACAATTCTCACCTCACAGTTTGAACAATTTGATTAATTATAATGAAAAAATAATTTTTTGAATTGAGTAGCAGGGCTCCTTCCGAGCTGTGCCCTTGGGCACCTGCTAAATCTTTTTCTTCAGGGCCATTTAACTAATTTGTCAAGTAACCTCTTCTGATTAAAAGATTTTGAAGCCTTTTGATATAGTTTTGCTAAATCTATGAATGATTTTCCATGTAATGAATTGTATTGTGGAATATCATTTTTTATTTTGCCATTCAAATGAAGAAAATCTGAAAATACAAATTAAAAACGCATCCAATTGATTGTATGGTAAAGTACATTTAAAAATGCAGTTCTAATATAAGTCTGCTGTTTTAAAAAAAGTCGTCATTTACACCCCACGGGACCCCTAACTTCCAAATATGCTGCAGGACTCTGAAAAGTATAGGAACTTAAATTTGCTTTGAATTTCAATGTTTTTAATTGTAGCGAAGAGGTATATCTCTGGATGGAATGCTGTTACGCTATAATATTATTAAGCTAAGAGCAACTGCTAAGATTTTGGACCCTCCATTATTTATTATCGGAGCACTTGACCAATTCCACCAATTTCTTCTTTTATTAAAACAGAAATAAAATAATAATTCGTAAGGAAAAGTTAGATTGTATTTTAAATAACTAGCCATTTTATACAATTATCCAATACCTAGGTCAATCATTAATTCAGACTTCTTAGGTATATTGTCTCTGCATGGCGTTAATATCTTCATTTTATTCCTCTTCTTGTGATGATAGCGATGGTAGTAAACGTAGGAAAACGAGGTAAACATTTGTCAAACTGTTTTTACCTTTACTTGTTTCCCTACGCACTAATGATTGATGGCATAAGTTGGGAAGGTTCATTTGTATTCTTAAAAAGGCTTGTGACACTCATAAGCAATGCATTTATTGGTCAACCATAACATACGTTACTCCCCGCTCCTTTTCTAAAACATCGGTGCGATGTTGAGTGCGTTGAGTGTTTTGAAAACATCGAGTCGATGTTCAACTCATTTTCTTAGTTTTCTTACCAATCGATGTTTCCGATGCATCGGCAAAAAAGCATCGACTAGTTCGATACATCGAAGTCGATCCCTAGTCGTCAGTCTACTCACGACTTCTGAGATGTGCAGATGTGGGAAGAGATCGCTTGGGATTGTGCCGCTGCTCGTCTGTAAGAGGTGGTTATTATTTAATTCCTCGAATATCTCAAGTTATATCGAGTCTATCCGAAATAGGCACACGTGGAATTTTATTTAAAATGACTCTTGAAACTTACAGCATACCTCAGAAGTGGAATGATGAGAAATGGGATGAGAATCTATTAAAACCGAGGTGCGAACTTTCATAAAGTTACTTCCACTTCATTGTCACAAGACTTTTCTTCCGGACTGTAACTCTGAGGCGAGGCAATCGAACCTACAGAACATTCTTGAGAGGAAAAAAGTAAGTCTACTTCTTAAAAAATATAATGAGTAAATTTTGTAACATCCGTTGTTAAACATTCAGATCGAATTTTATCATGATAGGCGTTTTCATGTTAATTTTTAATGCTCGGGGTCATTCTTAATAACCGTTTTGTAACATCATCGAAGAACTTGAGCGATTTTCTTCTCTCATTACGATTAAACCTTGTAATTTAATGAAGTGTTATGTTCAATTCAGTTACACTTGTTTGCTGCGCTCCTGGGTAGGTATTAACGGCGTGCAATTTTGGTTTTTTATAACTCGAAAACACGGGTCGCAAATTTTATTATTTATTATTAATCGGAAATTAAAATTCGATCGGATGTAAAATTAATTTTCCTACGTTTCCATTAACTCCTTCAAATGCGATGTTACAGTTTTACAAGCGGTCTAATGATTTAATTTTCTGCTTAGTCGTAGGTACGCGCTATTCTGGCGAGAAGGTATCCATCTGAGACTTTTCCATGTTTCACAAAGCAGTTTCAAAGATTTGTTAGAAATCATAAAATTAAACATTGTTTGAAGACTTAGATTTCAGCTTGTACTTTTTACAGTGTGCTTGATCCTCAACTTTGGTGCTTGTATGTATGAAAGAATGTATGTGTGAATGTACAGAATGATGAATCAAATGTGTGACCAAAGTATCAGGGATCAGAAATGAAAGAATGTGCTCTTGGAAATAGGAAGAACTTAGAATAAATATTATTATCTCAGGGGTTTAGTAAAAAAGGAGTAACAATGGAGAGCTCTCATAATATTATAGGATCAGTCTCATAAAAAGGTCAGAATGCCGGTCATGATATTGGTTGAATGCGAATGAATGGAATGAATTTTGAGAGAGTGCTGGTGCGCTGGTGTTATAAAAGGTTGACTTACTAATTACTCTAGAGTAGACATTTTGGGATTAGTTGGTGTAGTGGCATTTCATTATCCACAAGTATTGGTGTGATTAAATATTTTTTAACTTTGTTTTTGTATCTTTGGTAAAAACTAAATGGAAACACAGGAAAACTCTCATTTAGGACAATGTGACAGTTAAGTTGAAGGTTTTAGATTGCGATCATCGCAATCTCCGGCAGTTTAGAGTAGGTAGAGGTACAGTCGTTTGCATAAGTCTGTGGTCACGTTCTGTTGCTGCTCTAGCGGCCAAAAAGAGCACTTAAAATTTCTGTTGTTACTGCGTAATTTGCAGGAGGGAAGGAAAACAGGTGGGGGTAAATGTTTTGGAACTTACGGCGAGTAAGGGGAAATTACGGGTGACTTTGGAATTTCTGGGAACCGCACTCGAATAGACAGAGCGCCTCGCACCATTGGAAAGAACTGGAAAATTTGATTCTTTTGGTCTGCGACTGAGACAATTTGCCGTAAAGAAAGGTTTTACTATTTTAGCTAGACGAGCAACATAGCAACTTTGAGGCAAGTGCGAGGGACTTAGCCTTCTAGCATATTAAACGTGAGCGTTAAACCTGAAATTTTCGCTTCTTAAGCTGCTTTCAGGTTGAATATCAATCTAAAATGTAGCGGAATAATACTTTTGTTACTTTGATTTTGGCTTTATCTTTTTATCATACAAATGCTTTTCTATTAAATATTACCATGTTTAAGCAGACAATAGAAATATCTCAACAACGAAAATATTTTTTCATTTCCTACTCCAATTTAATCGATACCTTCCCCGGAAAAATTTAATAGTCTTCTTTTGGATATATAAACTTCATTTAAGTCATACGCTCTGTTATTAAAATGAATTTCTGTTAAATTATTTGATTCTTAAAAGATACTAATTTTATAAATAGTTTATTGCAGTTATTTACGAATTCAACGTTGTTACTGGCAAGTATCCCCATTATATTATTATATCCTCGAGGAATTCGAATGTGGAACTTAAGAATAGTGGATCTACCATTCCCGATTAATATCGGAATGAATGAAATACGGAGGATTTCTTTGAATAATTTAATATTCAGTAATATCTCCTTTAACCTCTATTGCGCTCTGCAGTCGCCGTCCCATGGAATCTACCAGGTTTTTGAGTAAGCCTGGACGCCGTGGAAGAGAGGTCCCCATATCCCTGATGTGCTGCTCCAGAGACGCAGGAGTGCGCTGGATATCTGACGTCCACTTTTGAATGATAATTCCCCATACATTTTCAATGGGATTGAAATCTGGGGAACGTGCAGGCCAAGAACTTTTATATTGAGATGATTATTTAAAAAATCTTTCGTAGCGCGTGCAGTATTCACAGGACAATTGTCATGGGCAAAAAACACTTCTTCGCCTTCTGGGACCATTTTTTTAGCTTATGGCAGAGGATTATCTACTAATATATTGCAATTATCCCTCGCCGTCATTCTCTGAGGTGTCTTCACAAGAGGCCCTGGCCCAGCTGCAGTCATTGCGCCCCAATAGCTAAGGCTGACCCTGACCTCTTTTTTTTAATCATATGCTACTGGTGGTATCTGTAGAAATTCAAAATATTTAGGCAATAATTTTTAACAATTGCCGGAAACATACACAGAAGTGTAGCAAATCATAAAAAAACGAAAATTAATAAAATTAAAATAGAAATTGTTTCATACCTTGTCCCTCAAGGTCGCCATAATTTTATCTGGCCTTAGTCATCACTTATAAGCGTTTTTCGTCATAAGACCTCGTTCATTTCGCCATGTTCTTCCGCAAATGAGAAACGTGGTATTTTGTGCTCCCTGGTGAGCCGTGGCTTCTGGTAAGGTATGTGGTGGCGCAGACTAGCCTCAATCACCCTTCTTCTGTAGGTCCAGTAACTGCAACCCAAACGCAATTTCCTCTGAACTGAAGCCAATCCGCCCCTTGTCCCGCCCCGCTCTAATGATTCTTATAATGAAATAACAATTCTTAGTCCATTGTTTCCTCCTCTTTGCTGAATCCTCAACCTGCCGTTCCCGTGATTTGATTCTGTTTTCATTTACCCCAACAAAGCGCATCTTGTCGTGTGCATATTGGGTGGAATTTTACTAATAATAAGAAGGAAATGTAGCACACAGACAATGTAAAGTGTTTTAAAGTTAATTATAGTAATTTTTAAGGAACGAAAAACTATGTCGTAGTGGTTCCAATATTCGATAACTAATCTTGAATTTGTTGTAGATTAAATATCCCAAATTCAGTAGAATACTTTAAAGGCTTGAAGGTCATCACCACTACATAAAACATCGTCCATATAAGTCTAATTACTGAGTACAATGCAGCCCACTGGAAAGTTCAGCTCCAAATTTCTTAATGTCATTAAGTGAAATGATCTTCGCATGGTTGCTCAACAGGATAGAGAGTAATACACCTTTAGTAGTCACATATTCGTATGTATGCGCAAACGAATATTATTTTATTCTATATTATTTTATTTTTGATTTCTCAAAACAAGCAAACAAGGTTAAAATAAAATACCGTAGATGCAGATAAACGTTGCGACATATTTGACAATTACGAACCGAAGTTATTCTTATAAACTTACCAATTATTAGGCGTTGTTAGGCCCGAGTGTGCCTCTTTTCCACTTAAAATATTGAGAAACTTTCCGCTTCTTAGAAAACTTTACTAAAATAATATTTTCGATAGCATGCTCAGAAAACAACTCATTTTGAAAATGAGCTCATCAGCTTTCGAATTAGAATATTCAATTACTAATGTATAAACGATATTTAGCAACAAATTCTTTAGGTTATCCTTAATCAAAATCTTTGATTATATGATTTTTTCATGCATCCAGCATAGAATTATACATGGATGGATGTCCGTTAGTTAATTGTGATAGCCCGTTAGTTAATTGTGCCCGTTGTTGTGTGTACTTTGAGGTGTGAAATAAATAATCCTTTATTCGTCTTGTGACGTATATGCAAACCGAGGTGATACAAATAAGAAACAAATTATATTTGTTACCTGTTTTGATAAAGGATGCTGCCGAGGATATACAGAAAAGAACAGCTTAGGGATACATCGAGGTGTGTTAATCACTACGGGAAACTGCGGCGTGGAACGTCAGCGACTACGACGAGGGAGGCCGGCGAAGGATGCCAGCGAGGGGCCTCAGCGAGGGACCACACCGATGGAGGCCTGCGAGGGGCCACAGCAAGGGACCACGGCGAAGGAGGCCAGCGAGGGGCCACGGCGAGGGACGACGGCGAGGGGCCACAAAAAGGGACCACAGGAAGGAGGCCAGCGAGGGGCCTCAGCGATGGATTTCGCTGTTCTAACCCTACGATTGCTACGTAGTTTTCTATGACGAAAGTGAATAAATAATTCATTACTTACAATGCAAGGATTGCTATTTCGCAATCTCTTAGATGGAACACTTAATGTCGCGCATTTCTTAGCTGGAATAAATAAAAATTTACCACAAAACGCGCGGTTTAGTAAGTGCTTGGCTGAATAAATAGCCTATGGCCTTTTTTTTTTGCTTCGTATGAAGTTAGAAAAATTCTATACTGCTGATGGTGCAAAATTAAAAGATTGCATTATCGATTGACCATATAATTGCAGCACAGAAGTAAATTAAGTCAACATTTAATAAGTTTTTCGTTTAAATTTATTTTAAATAATCTGATTTAGATATGTATTGATATGTAATTACTGCTCTGTCGATTATTATTGCATTTAAGAATCGTTGATTATATTTAAGGCTTTGCTTTTAATTCCAATGCAAATGTTTGATTCATATCATTCGCATTTACCGGCACATTTTGTTTTATCCGAATTTTTCTCTTTTACCGGCAAAACCGATTAATCCTATGAGGTCACCTCAAACCTTCTTTCAATCAATAAAATGATTATAGTATTGCATATGTTTCCAAAATAGTAACTACATGTGTCATTTTCTTAAATTTATTAAATCTCATTTAATTCAAACAGAGGATACGTTTCACTCAATGGAATCATCGATTTCAATCTCACCAATTATTATTGATATTATTTAATTACAATTATAAATTTTCTTTATTATTATTAATTACTATTATGACATAAGTATTATAATTATTAGGTATAAATGTTATTTTGAAAAATCTTTCATTGAATTCAATTTTTAATTTATTAATTTTATTTAAATTTGTAGCTATCGCTATTACCAAATTAAACTCAGTAATTTCTACTTCAATCGTTTCAATTTTCATCGTCATATTGTTGTTCTTTTGTTTTATACCTTCACCAAATAAGGCAACATCGAAGATATTCGCTTTTTGTCGGTTTGGTTTAAAATCAAAATATCGTCGCTCTCTTGTTTTTCCCGTCGTCAACATAAATTCCTTGTCATAACAACCCGCTAATTCGGTATTCGAATGCGCAATATCGTTGCTCTACTGTTTTTGACAAATGCCTCTTTAGTTACGTAATTCCGTTTTCAAGTGTTTTTCATTCGATTTATCCGTCGCTGCTCTTTTGTTTTTCCCAGCATCGTTTTTCTCCACCCTCAGTCGCCATTGGTTACCTCCTCCTCTACCTCCTCCCCACACTCATTCAGACCTCGAAACACACGAATTACGCTCTGCTATGATCCCATATGTAATTCACGCCGACCTACGTTACCACGACAACAAGCACCTCTCAAATGCAGAAACCGACGCCTTTCTTAAGCTTCTCCAACAGCCCACCGAAAGTATCCTAGCGGGATGGTATCCGCCGTTGCCAAGTAGGAGGGCTTCGCAAGAACTTCCGTTTTAAGCAGTGTGCTGTGGACGAGGCTATCGAATGCTTTTCTTCGTAAGGAACGACTCTGGAAGACGAATGGAAGCCTTCGTCCAACACAAGATATACGCATGGAGTTCATTTTTGTCGTTTCAGGCTTTGTTTCTTTCGTATATTTAAATTGGAATAAATGGCCGTGCGAAATCGAAACAAGCACCGAAAGAAGCGCAATTGAACACACTGTCTTATAGACGCAGTTTATTTACCTTCGGAATTTGAAATCGCGAGGATTTTGAGGAAGTAAAAGAAAGTTTTCCAAAGTTTCGTATCGAATTTGCTCCAAGTACACGTGCACTTGAGTAGGTCAGTTTCCTTAGATACGAGGGATACGAGAGTGTAATCAGTTGCCCGTCGCATCCGAAGTTGAGCTGCTCGCGGGCGCTTCCACGCCTCGCATTCAAACGTCACGCGCTCTAGATAATCCACGTTTATCTCTTAAACTGTTCTGCGGATTTCAACCAGATTTCGCACACTTATCCTTTGTATAAAGGAAATAAGTTTGCGAAGGTATCATGTTATAAAATTGCCAGGTTCGACTCCGGAACGGCAGGAAAGGATTCCATAAGAAATGCACGTAGTTCGTTTCAATGTAATGCAGGCTTTTCGCAAGTTTTAATTGGAAATGATGGTCCTATCATATCGAAACAAGGACCAGAAAAAAGAAAATTGAGCAAAGATTCATTTTTTTGTCGTGTCATATCGTTTTCGCATCGAAATTTAGAGAACAGGGGCAAGAAAACCGAAAATGATGTGAAATTTCTCCGTGGTAAACAACTACGTCGCCCTGGCGACCAAGGCGATTGTTGAATCCGAGCAAATGCATTTTTCCTCGTACAGAATTTCAATTGAGGAATAATCGTATTACCTATGATAAGTTAAATTGCTGCGATGAAGTGAAAACTTTTTAAATGTGTTTATTTAATTAATATCTAAGAGATTCATTGTGTTCATATGATTGAATATCTTATTCCAAATGTATCCGGTTAGAATTTTGCTGGTAATATATCATCGTCAAATAAATAGGGTAATTAATGTACATATTAATTGTGAATTTGGTTTATATTTGAATTTTGTGGTTTTTAAGAACCACGTGGATTCATTCATGCATTGAAAATGTGCTTATTTATGTTTAAAAAGAAATTGAGACCTATCATCTTGCCGGGGTTTACATTCTCAGGTAAATATCATTAAATTACGGTTAGTTAATCCAATGACGGTCTGAAGATTGCCCATTGAAACCTGGTCGATCTATAAGAATACGTCGGGAATTTAGATGTATTCAGCTCAATTAAATTATTCGTACTCGTTAAAAAATTAAGATCCGTAATATTGGGTGGGGAATTCACTTGTTATGAAATTGAAAAGCTTCATGACATTGATCTGAATCATATTTCCCCCCATCAATTCACCGAATCATGTGCTCATCTATTTATTCGATCATTCCATCATAAATCACTCGCATAATATTTTTATACGTATTTTTAATATTTTTACCATTTTTAATCGTTTAATCTGTTGTTGCCTATTTATTAACTTGTTATTTTAATTTTTATTTTAATCCCGTGTCTTCCAAGAAGATATTTTTTAATCAGAACTTGACTCTAAACTGTATAAAGTGTTATCATGTAATGTACTTATGGAGCTGCTGGGGCCTCATCTACCCCAGCATTGTAAATAAAACATAAGCCTCTCTCTTTGGTAAGTGAGGCGTCGTTTGTGAGGAAATCGTGCATTCCTCCTGATGTAATAATAGCTTCCATTGAGGTACATATAACGGACACATTGGGCACAAATTTCGACATTTAATTCACCAAATACATTGACGTTAGTATTAAATGCGAAATTTGGATATGAAGGACATTTTAAGATGGATAGATTCTCGATGGTTTGTTTTTTAAGCGAACTTTCTCTTCTTTTTAGGAAGAACTGAAACCTCTTCAGACCAAAGGATATACACTCCTATTCGGTGAGTCTAATGTTTCATTTGTTTCATACAATTTATGTTTACTACATTTACATGTTGTCTCTTGTATCGGAAGCCATTTTTAGATTCGATGGAATGGATCGCTCCAAATGAATAGGTTTTGGAAGAATTGTCTTCGTCCTCATTTATACAATCAATACACAATCAGATATCGTTGAAACATTCCATGGTTTGCTATTTCATTAGCTTCTGATAAGTTCGTGCTTTGTCTTAAACGCATTAGTTAGATGTATTTTTTTTTAAACTTCCATTCATAATCACTGTTCTTGTCCCTTCGGAAGAATTTTATATTTTTATATATTCCATTCTCTTTTTATCGTTATTTTTAAAATTACCATCGTGTATAAAAATAATTTTAATTGTTGTTCGTCAATGGGAATTCTTCATCCAGATTTCAGTCGATTAATGACGTTTGTATTGACTAGTCATGGTCACAGTTTGATTGGTTTGAGGTGTGATTCTTTCACGAGCGAATGAAGTCTTGATGCACCGAATATTTTGAGTTTGTGTCGATTCACTCCGATATAAATACATTTAGAGGAGAAGAATAGAATTTACTCTAAGCGGACTTATGCATTTTGATGAAATGAAATCTATATTCTTCCTTGATTTGTCTTATTTTGCTTCAATCTTATGCGACCGTCTCCACACATGTGCATCTTGAATTGCCTGTATTTCAGGATGAACTAGCAATTTATTCCCTCTGTGTTACTTATTTTGAAAGCCTTGGGTGTGTACCAAATGATGAAATTTGGTCGAAAACCTTCGTCTCCCCTCTTTGCGTATGTTCACTCGATCACATTTTTGTAAACCATTTTAAATTTTTTCAACCAATTCTTCAAAGTTAATTCTTTCTTCTAAACATTCTTCTCGCATCAAAACGTATCAATAGATAAAACATTCTGTCGTATTCTTCACGTTAATCTCAAAGTATTGTGTTGATCCGCTTAATTCACAATGTTTTCGCTCGATCTGTGATTAGTTCTCAAATTAGATATTATGACTTTTCGCATCACACGATGCAATTGATGGAAATTCCGTTTCCATAGTGACTCAGCATTGCTGCTGCGTCACCGCACCATCGTCGTTGAATTGCTATCCACTAATAGCTTTAAAAAAAGGCGAAAGTTAACTCCACTTTAACGTAATTCGGTGACCATTTCGATTCTAATTTTGCATCAATTCAGCCCCTCAACGACACTCATCCGATAGTAATCTTATTTCACAATTTCAACTTTGTATTTAAAATAGAAAACAGTCATTCCGCTGCACCTCTTCTATTCGTATTTGCAGTTTTCATTGCAGAAAAAGACAATTTCAATACGATTATTCATTTGTTCAAAATTTGATAAGTTTGCTATTTTATCGATGCACCTGAATTGAAATGGTCCAAATTTTTCATTCTTTTTTTATAATTCATTATTTTATAAATTAAAATAATTAAAAAACGTGCCTAATAACGCGCCTAACTGCTGTCGTAACAGTGCGTCCCGTCGCATCGTCGTTGCGATTTTCTCAAGGCCGTGGTGGCGACGGAGTGGTTAACGCTCCAAACCCACGGTCCCGGGTTCGAATCCCGGCTAATCGGATTATTCCTGTTAGGGAATGGTGGTCTGTGCGTGTGATATTAATTAGTTATAACGTATTCATAATTTTAAATTATTCCGACACTTTTTGTTTCATCTGTCCTCTTCAACCTGCAGCGCCGAGTGTTCCATCGCGTATCTCTCTTCCAATCTTTTATTTGAGTTTATTGAGCTTTTTTGAAAATTACTCAATTATTTTGATTCAATTCCACAATTAGAATAGGTGATATTTCTTCGTTCCAATCGACCGTTCTTCGAATCGAACTGTTTTGTTCGTCTCCAGAGCCATCTCTCGTTCACGTAACATAATTTGTGAATCATTATTTGAACACTCGTGTATTTATGATTGACGTAAATATTAATATTCTACGTATGTTAATGTATGCACTTGAAACATTTTCTTCATCAAATAATTATCGTCGCTTAAATGAAGTTTCCTCAGGCCGTTGTAACGATGTTCCATTGTTGTTGTGATTACCGTGATTTAATTGCTCCAATATTCAACTCCTTAAAAACCATTTCTGAGTCTTCTTTTAAACCTTTTTCAATAATGCATTTTTTAAATCTGTCATTCGGTCATTTATTTAATTTATAAATTTGTAACCATGCAGTTTTAAAATTTTGATCTATTACTTCTAACGTTAATTCATTTACCTTAAGAACTATTTTTTCCGTTTCGAATGTGTCAGTATCAAAGTGTTATCTAATCGATTTACCTTTATTACAGAGAATATATTTCACTCGATCTTCACGTAGACATCGCTATTACCAAAAGGATACTCAGGTATTCATAGTTCATTTGTTTCTATTTCAATCGCGATATCGTTATTCTTTTGTTAAACACGTTCCCTAATTACAGGTAAATCGAACTCATTCGGACTTCAGCTGTTTCGTTTGAATTCAAAATATCGCCTTTCTTTTGTCTTTCCCACCCTTCTCTTTTAAATCTTCAACAACCCCTGCTATTCGCAATTCAAGCGCCTAATATCGTCGCTCTTCTGTTTCCAACACACCTCTCTTCACTTACTTATCTCGCGTATTTTTCGTTTTCATTTGTTTCCGATTCTATTATTCCGTCGCTACTCTTCTGTTTCTTCCCGTATTGTTGTTCGCCTTCCCACTGTCGTCATGGTTACCGCTTCTGCTTCCCCTCCCCTTCCCCTTTCACCTCTCATCTAGACAATAACTCCGACGAAATATAATCCGATACAAAACTACTCCAATGTCCCCTTAGAAACCATAACCAAGCCAAGGCACTTTCTGCCAATCGAACGTCTTACAAGAATAGCCTCCCCCTCAGTCCACGTATTTCAATACGGCGAAGAGCCTCACTTTAGTTGGATTCATAGTTTACTCGTAAGAGAGCATCGAAAAGCCTTCTGTTGTAATTCCACGCAGGAACCTTCATAAGAGGCTATTAGAGAAGCTCTCTTCTTGGTAATGACACTTAAAAGAGACAGCGTTTAAAAGTGTTTATAAGACTCTCTCAAAATACAAGCGTTTAGTACATTTTGGTGTTTGAAGTCTCTATTTATATCGCAGTTTAAAATTAGAATTAATGACCTTAGGAAATCGAGACTAGCACCGATAGAAAGATGATTGAATAGAGTTTCTTATTTATGTATTCGAATGTCATTACAACGTTGGAATTGCGATGATTTTGACTGTTTAAACGGACCTTTTTTCCGATTTTGAGGTAGTTGTCGACCTGTGGAGAGGTATGGGTTCGTCGATTCCCTGGATTTATCCCCCGTAAGAATACATTGGGAATAGCTTTGGGGAGTGGAGGGGGAAGGAGGGAGGGGAAGGGAGGAAGGGGAGGGGGATTTTGTCCTCGTCTATTGGATACGGGGATGTATTTGGATTGCAGGATGGCGGTCGCCCCCGGAGTGTCGTTCGTCTCAGAGGGCGTTGACAGAGTCCCTGATGCGCTGGACCGCGTTTAGCAGGGATGCTGGGCCTGATTCTAAATAAAGTAATAAATATTGAAATACACTTTTATCTAATTTTTCAAGTGATCGAAAGGTTTAAAAATGGAATATGAATTATACTAAAATAAATGTAATTTTAATTATGTTATACTCCATTAATTTTAATATCAATCAATTACAAATAAAATAATTTATAAATTAATTCATTGATTAATTTTAAAGGAATCGTGTGAAGTTATTATGAACTCGTCCCTTATTGTGATTGAAAGTTCGAGGCAAGGTATACGTAGGATACGAATCAGTATTTTCTACACAACTTTACCGTTTTTGTGTCCCCGTGCATTGAATTTGGTCACTAACCCGCCTTTGCTTATCAGTGCATTCAACAAAAGTCACGAATTATTTGCATTGCTTCAATATTTTTTTAAAATTTCTTAAGATTTTGTTGGTGCATCGTTAGGGTAGAGCGCCTAATTTGTACCACCTCCGTAGTATGGAAGAGCTTAGTTTCTAGCGTCGATTTGTCGAGTGTAAGGTGGACGTCATTAACCCGCCGTTACTCGCGCCCTATTTTGTTACGCGGTTACTCGCTCGGGGTGTTTCTGCACCCCACCAGACTTTTTCATTTATCACTTTTATCTTCGATAAAATTCTTGATTACTTTTATCTGTTGTCATCTATAGATCTTTATGGATATGATATCTAAATTTCACGTAGATATTAGGACTTAAAATTTTTATGAGCTATTCAATAATAATACTCAAACAAATTGCACAATAAAACGAAAATTTGACTCGTATACCTTATAGATGAAATATCTTTGTAGTAATCAACGTATTTGTTGTAAGCAGACATTTTACAACAATTAAAGGGAAAAATTAATCCAGATTAACGTAATTTAACCCGCGATTACTCGCGCTCAATTTTGTGACGTGAATGCTGTGAGTGAGTGAGTGTTTTCACACCCCACCGGTCTTAATTTGAAAACCTTTTTTTACGATTAATTGTACTCTAGATAGCTAAAAAAGCCTTCTAGAAAAATCGTAGAAGTTTAATGACGATATTTAAAATTTTAATTTTACAAGTAACTGAAAATATTACGCCCGAAAAATGGTATTAGTAATTGTAATCTCCGACATGGAAAAGTTTTAGAAACGATATCTTCGCACGAATAAATGTGTCTGTAGTTATGAAAATACTTAAAGATAATAAACAAAGTTATTTTTTCCATCTAACACCATTTAATGCTAGTAAACAATAAAACAATGGAAAATAAACAATTGAAAATACTTAGAATTATTTATTGTTATTTTTAAAAAATTCTTCACAAGTTTCAACAAAGTGCTTTGCGCACATGCGTTTATCGCAATATTCGCAATGCAGTTTAGTTTTTATGTCCTTATTCCAGAGATATATAACACATCGCCCACAACCTCCTTTTATAATCTTCTCTTGAGACTCTGATGTCGATGGATCTCCAAATTGTTCTGCTTTTCTTTTTAGTTCCTTTGGCAAGTTTTTTTGCAAGGCCCTATTTGTTATGAAGGGTTTTGTCAACCCCCTAGCGATTTCTCTGAGGAACATCCTCCTATTTATCCTGATATCTGGATATATGCTTCTATATACGATAAAAGCATTTATACCCAAATTGTTTAGCAAATGGTAAAATATTGCTAATGGCCATCTTCTAGCATCATTAGCATTTATTTCTTCAACTATTTAAGTCTCACACGTTTCATCTACAGTATCGACGCCGCTTTTTGTCGAATTATAAAATGTTATTACCTCAGGCTTCTGTTTCTTGCCCGTGGACGCATCAATGCTGTTTTCTTTGTGCATACTTGAAATGATCAACATATTTCTTTTCTTTTTTGGGACATATGATAAAAATTATGACAATTAAGTGCGACCAATGCTTTTTTCAGATCATTCGTCTTCAAAAAAGTTAGTATAATTTATTAGTTTCTCCTTCCCTTAAAATTTCAAGATATTTTTCAATTTAAGAATGATTATAGAAAATGAGAATCGGTCCCATCGCAAAAGACTGGCTGTAGGTCGCGTGCGGCCCGCTTACGATTCGATAATGGGGCCCGCGGTTGAGCCTAGGTATTGTTTGCGTATATTTCACCATTAAAAATTAGGCTCTAAAATCCTCCACCATACATTCTCTTCCCATATCATATGTGGTCATAGAACTCAATTAAGTGCAATCGACGAATGAAATGCTGATACGATTTATTCAGCGCATGCTTGGTAGAAGGTTGCCATGAAAATGTAGCAATACGAAGCTTTCACTCCATCCCAAATTCGTTTTCGCTTTTACCCGCTGTCAGTTTCAAGACCGTTTCACCTTCCCTCATCTTTTCCTTGGCCTCCGACGGACACTCTCCTTTCGCGTGCTATTACTCCTCGAGGTGCGGTATCGGAACGGAGTGCTTTCGAAAAGCGCTTGACGTGATTTACACAGTCTCTGGGTGCGGAGGACATTGGATGTGAGGGATGAGACTCTGTGTGTTCTGGGGCTTGTGATCAGCACAAGAAGCAAACGCAGATGATGGATGCTTTTAATTCTGGATGGATGGTTTAGGCACCTTTTGTATGCAAACATAAGTTTCGTTGGTTATGCTACCTTTTAATTGCATCTTGTAAAAGTCAGTGTCTGTCAGGTTGGCTAATTATGCCGATCCAATTGATTTTCAACTTCAGCTTCATCAATGAAATGTAGCCATGTTGCAATGAGTGAAATGTGTCTAATAGGATAATTTTGGAATCAAAGTCATGCAGTTTTTTGCCACAAACTTGATTATGGACATTAAAGCATAAATCAGGAAATTGCCATGTTATAATTAGCAGTTACTTAAAACCAAATTTCTGAGCTATTTCTTAAGAAATATTTCTGAAGCTATTGTAATGTCTCAGTAGTTGTTGGTATTGACTGCTTGACCTTCTTGAATCCTTTATGCTTTTCTGCTGAGTTTTGATCGGTCGCTGGGAGGTTATGGGAAGAGTTGGCCAATTAGAGTTGACGTCCCTGCGGAGGGAGTTATACTCATGCCGGCGATTCAGGGCTGCGAGTGTGTAATTTTAGTGAGAAGTGAGAACATAACGTTTGTCACTGGAGGAAAAGCGATCTCGGAACGATTTAGCGTGATATCGCTCCGTTTCATTTCGGTGAGATCTGTTAGAACAGAGTTGCTAAATCATGCACAAAAGAGGGCGGAAGTCGTCATAGAAATGTAATTTTCGGCTGCTGCTAGTAGTAAATAAGGCATGGAAGTCAATTAAATTTCTACGATTTATCCTTATTATGCAATTGATATGCGTGATATGTGTAATACGGTAATTATATAGGCATTAAACCTTAAGAAAATAAGTCAATGTGTTTTTTAACTTATGTAATTACCTTATAACGAGTCTATTAATTTCTCCCCATGTAACAGTTTGTGTAGACAATTGGATTTGAACGGACTAAGATCAGTTGTTTACGCATATATATTAGTCTACCAATCATTTTCATGTTTACCAACAGTAGTATAGGTTAAGCTTTTATCTACAATGTAGTAACAATTGTGAATTAATAAGTTTTGAATTATACAATATTTATACGAAATTCTAAATTAATTAGAATGTTTGAAAGCAAGGAAATGAGCTTGATTCATTAAGTTTATTTGATCCCAAGTAGATTTTGGTCCATGTGTCGCAAATATTTCTGAAGAAAGGTACTAATTGTAAAAACACAGAACTTGATAGATTCACAAGAATTAAGGTATCTAATTCTTACGACAAGCTATCTTTCAGTTTGGCAGGATACCCTATCAATGTTGCTTACCCAATAAGTGATTAATGCTGATAGAATCATTAGCTTTTTTAAATTTTCTATTTATAGCATCCACCTGAACAACATCTTAAAATGTTTTTAAGATCTACTTTGATATGTAACCAGATTTTTGGTGATTGAATCATGTTGAATGTCGCAGGTGAAAACATTCCTTTTTATGGACATTAAAAGGTTTGGATATATTTAATTATCAAAGGCAATAATTAAGCTGGAGTGGATTAAAATTGAAATTGGTCTATCATTCAAAATATTTGCTACAGGACTTCAAAATAGGCTCAACATGGTTCATCCTAAGGGTATTAGGATTTCAAGCATTCTTAAATACATTAAAAGTGATATTCATTACATACTTATGAATTGATGTCTTAATTTATAAATTTATTTTACCAAAGTTTGTACTGTTAATGTTTCTCATGGATATAAAGATGCATATTTGTAATATAGTTTCTTCTTGGTTCTTAAGAGGGCATATTCCTTTTATAAATGAATGCGAATTATCAGCTTCTTTAGATGTATATCTTCTTTGTGCATAAATCGTTGACCTGCTCATGCTTTTTGCACTAAAAACATAGATAAATAATCTAATAGAATTAAAGAAAGTATCATCATCAAAGTATCAGCGGTACACTACTTCCCAAAGGATAGGAGATAGAAGATTGTCATTCATCTTAGAATGCAATGTATTTATGATAAAGGTATCTCTTTTACATCTTTCAGTTATTTCTATCAGTAGATTAGCACTAATTTTTTACATCTACTTTATTTGTGACAGGGTTAATGCTGTGAATAATACATATTTCCTAAGATTCACTTACGTTTTTTGTATCCACAACAAAATTTTTCCTTTTAAATATCAAATAAAACATTATTTATGTTTATTATTTACTAATAAGATTAAATTGGTGATGGATAGAATTAAAAAAATATGGTAAATTTGCAGTTTTGCACCGTCAGAGAGAAATTCTATATCTCGGTTATAATTAGAGTGACAGAAATTAATACACCATTTTAAAGATAAAGAAGTGCGGCTTAATTATATGATAACCATTTATTCCTAAGTGACGCAATTTTGGAGGAAATTCCATCCAAAAATGACCGATAAATTGCAGTTTGGCACCGTCAGGGAGAGAATATTTATAGTTTAAATGTGTAGAAAAATGCCTACGAGAAGAAGAGTACAAATATTTCTGGTAAAATTATCGTTTAGGACTGTTTGGGAATTTTTTTTAATACTAGAAATAGCCCGATTTCCGATAATTTTACCCAAACTTTTCACCAAAGTATATACTAATAATATTAAATTCAATTTTGTACGACACGCTTAAGGCAAACTCACTGATTCAAATGTAAATTACAATCGTCTATTAATAAATTACTTGGCTTATTGCTCGAAGTGTTTTGATTTCACAATGTATAAGCATAGTTAGTTCAAAAATCTAAAGATGTAACACTGACAAATACCCGAAGATATTGATTTTAAGCATACATTTATGCCAAGAATGAACGATCTTAAAAACATTTTCACTAATTAGATTCTAAATGAAAATTCTTAATTTTAAGGTGACTATTATATTCACAATTAAGGGCTATTTATTGATTCTATAAAAGTAAAGCACCATGTGTATTTACTAGAATATTAGGAGGTATTGACGTGCATCTTCGAGCGGGTGGCAAAGAATCCGATAATTCCTCAATAGCTTTAGGGATGCGATATAATTTGATAAAATCGCTGTCCGCCACATCGAAGGGGTTGTTACTGTCTATCAATCTCCTTCTCGTTACTCTTAAATAATTCCTTTTCCTACGTCTCTCCTCCAAAACCACAGCCAAAAGAAGATCGCCCGTTCATATTGTCACTGCCGGTAACTACGTAACTACACCTTTTTTGGAATCGTTACGATCTCGCACTCGTTTCGATTCTTAGTGAGATCTAAAATTGCATTTTAGAGATCTCGCGCGTTAGTGAGAAAACATGGCCGACTTCTCACTTTTTGTTACTTCTCACTCGAAGTGATAGTTTCACACTCGAGGCCCTGAACTTTTTGGGGTTATTCGGGATGGACTCCGAGATGTTTTTTAAGTAATCCGAATAATCACGTCGGATGAGCGATTTAGTTAAACGGCGAAGATTGGAGTACACTTTTCTAGTCTGATCACTTGGATGCTTCTTCCAGACGTACCACGCACGGTTTTTATTGTTTAAATGGAATTTAGTTTCACTTTTGAACCAAATAGGAAATCTGTTGGACTTGCGTTTGACAAAAGGAACAAAATCGTTTGTAACGGCACACAGTAAGTCGTAAAACAAATCCACCGCGTCTTCGAGAGGAATAGAGCTTAAAATGTCCCACGGAAGCACGTTTAGGTAGCGGTTGACCTCAGACTATTGAACTTTGTTTCAAGAACGCAGGGGTTGGGCACGGAAGGGTTTTCTGTGTAATATCTTCTTAGAAAGCACATTGAAAGAGGCATCAAGAGACTCGTGGACACTTTCAAAAATATTTCGGCTGGGCGTAATAGATTTAAGGGCAAAGGTGGAAAGTATGTAGTCCAGCGTTGCCAGATTTCTGGTGGGATGGAGGCTCTATTACGGAAGACGAAGCGCAGTGATGAATGTTTCAATGAAATATTCATCAAGGGAATTTTTTGGGGAGCCGCTAGTAGGAGAGTTCCACGTAACGGATAAATTGAAGTCACCTAAGAGTAACACTAGGCCAAGGGGAAGGACCTTAAGTAAGGATGAGAAAAAGGTCTCGAGGGTAGAAACATCACTATATGGTGAGCGGTAGAAACATCCAATGAATATTTTATTTTTTGCGTGTGGGTTTATGGGATCAATATTAACTTCACACCATACTAGCTCACAGTTCGTTTCTAGATTTGGCCGGTTTTAGCGGGGTATACTGAGTTTATTTTTCGATTTCAGCCCTCTGTGAGGCGACGATGATCGCGGGCCCCAGCTGTAGCTTTTGCGCATGCCCGATGACGTAGACACTCGCGAGCATGTCCCTGTAATGACGTTTATCCTGGACACCGCGTTTTAGGCTGCGGCGAGCGCTACGGAACGTGGCGGCGAGGAAACGGCGAAATAACTCACCCTCCCCCAACCCGTGAATGAATGCACGAATGTGAAAAATTAGGAACAAGGTTTTTCGTTGAAATCAATTGAAAATCCGGTTTTAACATAAAGTATGACTTTCACTTAAAATAAAGTATTACAAAATCAACATCATTTAACAATTTCAAGAATTTCACAGCTAGTAAATATTATCTCCATTCACATAACAAATTCACTACGTACAATATTTCAGGCTGAAAATATCACCCCGTTCTAGGAGTAACCAATACCATGATTTGAGATGACTCAAGTACGTAAATGCAGATAATTATAAAAAATAATTTACCACAAAGAGCAACCTCTATCTATAATGTAAAACAGAGTGTGGGGGTGTGTGTATGTATGTTCGCTAAAAACTCAAGAACCGAGAGTCGTAAAACTTTGAAATTTTCTACATTATTAAAAGTCAACCCCGCGCAGAGTATAGGCTACTTTTTATTTCCCTAAGGTCCACGGTTTAAACACAGACGGGTCAAAACTTTTCCGTAATAAATACACGTAGAGGTTAGTTTTTTCGTAGCAGGGTTCATTTCTTTTTCAAAATTAAATTAGAAAAGATGGTCCTAGAAAGTCGAATTAAGCACCAAAAGAAGGAAAATAGATTAAAAATTCTTATTATGGTCGTAGAATATCGTTTTCGATTCGAAATTGCTCACAATTAGATACGGTACCTGAACATTTTATCGAAATTTTGAGGTCGTAAACAACCCATCCCCCTGTGATCAAGGCGGTTGTTGATTTCAAGCTCATACATAATTCCATAAGAAGACATGGAGAATGAAAGCTCAAATACAAATAATGCTATAAGATATCTATTTTATATAATTCTCTCTCCGGATTCATTCATATCTATCTAATATATATACGAGTAAAATGTTGCTTTCATACTGCAGGCATATCGATACCACTAATTTCAAATCGGCATCATATCGAGAGGATCATAAAAGAAATTGCTCTATTGATATGATCTCCAAAATTAAAGACAGTAAAACTCTTGGAATGTAGTAAATAATATCACTGGTAGAAAAACAAATTACGTTAATGATGAAGATAAGATTGCAAAGCTAAATAGTAACTTAAATGAGCATAGTATATGTAAGAGCTTCCTTCATCAATTTTCAGTAGGAATTGAAAATATTAAAATTAAATGTCCTGATAAAATGAATATGGACACTACTGCTTCAGTTCAGTATTCCATGTTTTTACCTGACCCAATATGGATGTGATTTTAAAAATAATTAAAAACTGAATAATAAAGGCCCAGGATTGGACAGCATACGAATAAGAGACCTTAAAGCTAATGCACTAGTGTTACTTCCTATCATAACTGCCTTAATCACCAGTAGTATAAAGCAATCTATTGTTCCTGATGACTTAAAGAAAGCATTGGTAAGACCAATACACAAGGAAGGATCTTATACTGACTTTAGCATATATAGGCCTATTTCCTTGCTACCTTCTATTAGTAAAATATTAGAAAAATATGTGGTAAACTGTCTAACTGATTATTTAGAGAAATAAAACGTAATTTCAAAATACCAATTTGGATTTCGAAAAAGCAATGGGACAAAAGATGCTCTAGAGACCTTTGCAGATAATATAAATTATAACCTTAATATTAGTAATGAAATCATTGTTACTTTTATTGATTTTAAGAAAGCCTTTGACACTGTAAATCATGGAGAACTACTAAAAATTTTGTCTACAATTGGCATCAGAGGCAAAGTTCTAGACTGGTTTCATAGTTACCTAGTAAACAGAACAATGAGAATTAAATTTAAAAACTACTATGGTGAAGAATCTCTGGTGAAATATGGTGCACCACAGGGTTCCATTTTAGGTCCTACAGTGTTTATAATGTATATTAATAGTATAATTTCATGTATTAAATATTGTGATATACTACTTTATGCTGATGATGTTATACGTATAGCCTCACATAAAGATATCGACTGAGCTACACTGTATATGCAGCATGATTTAAATTGTATATCTAAATGGGCCCATGATAAGGATCTGGTTATTAATTAAAAAAAATGCAAATGTATGCATATTGTTAGTACCTTGAATAAGCTAAAACTTTTAACTTTGAAACTGCACAATCATGATTGTTTACACAGAAATATTAACGATCTTCAATGTAATTGTGAAAATCTGGATCAGAGTATTGGTGGTCATTGACCAAAATTTTAAATTCAAGGCACAATTTGATAAAGTATTTAATAAGTTGAGGAGAGTTTCATATCAATGATACCATATAGAGTGCCTGGCAATGTGTTGAAAATGTTATATATTTCTTTTGTTGAGTCTATTATTAGGTATGGCTTGACTGTGTGGGGACTTGCTCGCAAGACTCACAAGAGAAAACTGTATTCAATGCAAAATAGAATAGTTAAATTAATATATAGAAATATAAAAACCAGAGGTAATTCAAATGCAATTGTTACTTTTGATGTTAAAACAATGTATATGTATCTGGAATTACTTCCCATAGATGAATTACTGCATTGCTTGCTTGTTGTGGATAACTATTACAATTTCAAGTTAAAATCACAGAAAATTAAATCACACAATATGGACACAAGGAAAAAGTTTAATCTTGAAGTGGCAAGATTTTTTAATCAATATGGTGAAAATAGATTAAATGTTGTAGTTCCAAAAATTTTTAATAATCTGCCTGACTATATGCTTGGGATAAAAAATATTTCTGAGGTGAAAATGAATATGAAAAAACTAGTTTACAATAAATAGGTGAACACATTTATACATACGGAGCACCCCCTGATGAGCTAGAATTAGCTCAGGGGGACTTGAATGTAGCAATACTTTGTTTTATTTTATTTGGTTCTGTAACCCATTTATCGGAAGTTGCGGTATTGGATTATAATTTATCTACTTTGTAAATATTGTTTTTCTTTTGCATTTTTTTCTTGAACTGTAACATGTTTTATTCATAAATGTTCTTCTGCTTATTTTTTTCTTATTTCAATACAATAAGCAACAATTATATTATTTATAAAAAAAATTGTGAGCTGATCACAGGCAGGATAACGATTTAATTTAATAAACTTGTATGTTATTTTTTTATGTTACGTTTCAATGTATTTATGTAAATTAATGTCAATAAATGTTTTATGTGGAAAAAAAAGGATTGAAAATATTCCTAAAATTCACTGCAATTTATTTGTCCGGCATCGGACCCTGGTCTTCATTGTCATACTATGCAGTACAACAGAAAATCACCATCTCTAATTGTGTGAAAATTCAAGCAGAATAATTGGCTGCAACTGCCTCAAACGACGTCCTACTTTTCCCTTATATTTCTTATGTGAGATATTTTAATGTGCTTTGGTATCGAACCCACGAACAGAATTGTCGTATCTAAATTTTTTTTCTTAAGTCAAGTCTTAATATACATCCTCTAGCAAAGCAAGAACTTCCTATTATTTTGATAAATACATCAAAATAAATAGTGAAAACTAACTCATAGTATTTTAAATGGGGGATATATTTACCACCTGGCTTCAAAACCGGGTCTTTCTTGTAATACTTCCTTTGCAACACAATAGAAGATCACCATCTCTAACTATATGTGAAAATTCAAAAAGAAATATGTGCTGCGACTGCCTCAAACAACGTCCTACTTTTCCCTTATATTCCTTATGAGAGAAAAGTTATTGTGCTCTGACATCGAACCCAGGAATAGTAGGGTCTTACGAATTTTTTTTTCTTCAACCAATTCTTACCATACATTTTCCAGCCAAGCACGAACTTCCTATCATTTCGACAAGTGCATCAAAATAAATAATGAAAAACTACTCCCATGTATTTTATTTCCATTGTCCTAGCATCGAACCCAGGACATTTTCCGTAAATGTCATTTATGTTTTCGATAGATCATGACCATATATATATAAGCTCCTAGAGTTTTGATTCTCTAGCTATCCAGAAAGTATATTTTTTGAATTCCCGAAATTCAAAGCAATACATTCAAACGGGAAAAATCGGGATTTTGAGGCCCTCTGGAATCGAACTCATGACACTGACGTTCAAAATCGCAATTTTTTTGGCGTTTACACGTTATGGCCAATACGTCGTAAAAATTTCAAGTCAATGACACATGTGGTTTAGCCTGTGAATTAGGATCCTATCTATATACCTATCTATATCCATGAATGAATCCGGAGGAGCATCTATATATCTATTACAAGCATAATGTAGCTTGCATGCTGCAAGCAGATCAACAACGCTAATTTCATATTGCCATCATATCGGGATAGTCCTCAAAAGAAAAAAAAAAGATTGAAAATATTCTTAAAATTCGTTGGAATTTAATCTTCTGACATCAAACCCGGGTCTTCCTGGTGAAATTATTATGCAACACAACAGAAGATAACCATCTCTAACTATGTGTGGAAATTCAAGGAGAAATATTGGCTACAACTACCTCAAACGATGTCCTACTTTTCACATATATTTCTTACGTGAGAAATTTAATGAGCTCTGGCATCGAACCCAGGAACAGAATTTTCATATCTAGATTTTTTTCTTAAGCCGAATCTTAATATATACTCTTCATAAGTCTCTGTGTTATTGCAGCATTTAACACCCACTTCCATAGGTCAAGACAGGTAAAATGCATTAGTTGAAGACCTTTCTCTTCAAAACCATTAGCATTCTTGACTTCAGAATGCAGCAAAACAGTAGATCACCATCTCTAACTATGTGTTAAAATTCAAGCAGAAATAATGGCTGTAACTAATTTTCACATATATTCCTTATGTGAGAAATTGTAATGTGCTCTGGCATCGAACCCAGGAACACCATCGTCTTATGTAATTTTTTTTCTTAAACCGAGTCTTAATATACGTCTTTCATCTAAGCAAGAACTATTATTTCGATAAGTGCATCAAAAAAAATAATGATTATTAAAATATGTCAATGTGTTTTAAATGGTAGGCATATTTACCGCCCGGCATTGAACCCGGATCTTTCTGGTAATACTTCCTATGTGACACAATAGAAGATCCACATCTCTAACTATGTGTGAAATTTCAAGCATAAATATTGGCTGCAACTGCCTCAAATGACGTCCTACTTTTCCTTTGTATTCCTTATGAGAGAAATGTTATTGTACTCTGGCATTGAACCCAGGAATAGTACGGCCTTGAATGAAATTTTTTTAAAACCAATTCTTACCATACATCTTCTAACTAAGCACAAACTTCCTATCATATTGATAAGTACATAAAAAAACCAGGAACAGCATTGTCGTATCTTAATTTTTTTCTTAAGCTAACAAGTAAGTATTTTTTTGTAAGTCTTAATATACATCTTCCAGCCAAGCACAATCTTTCTATCATTTCGATAAGTGCATCAAAAAAATAATGAATTACTAACCCAATGTGTTTTAAACGGGAGACATATATACACCCGGCATTGATATACATCTTCTATCTACCTTTCACATATTTATTACAATTTTCGCCGCAGTTAGACAGCAGTCTGGTGGCAGCTAATCTCAATATATAAAATATACAATTAATAAATTAATATACAATCCATAAATAATACTATGAATTAATAATTCCAATAAAAGAAAAAAATCACATTACTGTAAGTAACAATACCTTATAATTTTTTTTTTATATATATATGATTACACAATTCCACAATTATTTGAGCATATACTAGTAAGTTCACACTACAACAATACAGAACATTTATTCTTAAATGATTTTGGATTTTTAGGAAGGGACTCAAATAGCTCCCCAGGTAACTTGTTCCACTCTGCTATGCCTCTATTCAAGAAAGAGTATTTAGCTATATTGGTTCTTTGCGGTCTAAGTTTTATTTTGTGATTATGACTTCTTCCTAAAAAGTTTCTAATAAACTTTTGAAACTTTCCCATCCCTTACTACCTGCAACTATCTGGTAAATACAGCCTAGCCTGTTTATTTTCCTCCTCTTCTCCAGCGATTCCCATCCTAGAATCTTTAACATTTCTGACACGCTATCTGTTTTCTTAAATCTACCCATAACGTAACGAGCTGCTTTTCTTTGAACTTTTTCTAATTTCTTTATGCGACAATTCTCATGAGGATCCCACACCGTTGTAGCATATTCTAATATCGGCCTAACTAATGTTAGGTACCCCAATTCCTTTGCTTTCTTACTGCTACCTTTTAAGTTTCTCATGACGTGATGTAATGTCCTATATGCCTTCGCTACCAAATAATCTATGTGTTTTTCCCAATTCAAGTTTCTGGTAAATGTTATTCCTAAGTATTTACAATGATCAGATGTTGGCATAATTTCTCCACTTAGATGATATCTATGGGATGAAATCGTTTTCTTGTTTGTAAATGTGATGTGCATACTTTTGCTCACGTTAATACTCATTTTATGTTTTTTAATCCATTTTTCTACCGAGTTTAAATCCCTCTGTAGCGCATCCCTATCCTCGTTATTTTTTATCTTTCTATAAATGATACATTCATCTGCAAATAAGCGGATATTTGAGTTGACGCAGTCAGGAAGGTCATTAATATAGAGTAGGAAAAGTAAAGGCCCGATGACACTTCCTTGTGGTACTCCCGAGGTTACATCGTCATCATCGGAGTATTCCTCATTCACCCTTACTTTTTGAGTTCTATCAGTGAGAAAATTCTTTATCCATATGAGTACTCTTTTATCAATATTTAAATTTACTAGTTTGTACAATAGTATCTCATGTGGAATTTTATCGAATGCCTTATCAAAGTCTATGATAATGCCATCTACCGAATCTCTACCATCTACCGCACTTATTATATCCTGACATAGTCCCAACAATTGAGTTTCGCATGAATGATTTTTTCTAAAGCCGTGCTGGCACTCGCTAAGCCAATTACTCTCTTCCCAGTGATTTCTAAGGTATTCCTACATATACTACTACTATATTCCATAACACATATATTCCTTACGTAAGAAATTTTAATGTGCTCCGGCATAGAACCAAGGAATAGCATGTCTTATCTTAATTTTTTTCTTAAACCGAGTCTTGATATACATCTTCTATCTAAGCAAGAACTTCCTATTATTTCGATAAATGCATCAAAATAAATAATGAAAACTACCTCAATGTATTCTAAATAGAGGATATATTTACGACCTGGCCTCATACCTGGGTCTTTTTGGTGATACATTCTATGCAGCATAATAAAAGATCACCATTTCTAACTATGTGTGAAAATTGAAGCAGAAATATTGGCTGCAAGTGCCTCAAACAACGTCCTACTTTTCCCATATATTCATTATAGGAGAAATTTTAAAGTGCCCCGGCATCGAACCCAGGAGCAGTACAGTCTTATCTAAATTTTTTTCTGAATCTTAGTCTTAATATACATCTTCCATATAAGCAGGAACTTCCTATGAATTCGATAAAAATTAAAAAAAAATAAAAAAAATAATGCCGAAAAACAGATATATTTCGAAAAAATGCAAATAATTTGGCAATTTTCCCATTATTTCTTGAAACAAAAAGACTTTATCAGAAATATTTGGAATATTCTAATTAGAATCTATAAAGAGTGTCAAAATTAATCTCTTATTTCTCAAATTTAAGACAAAATATTGAGAATAAACGGAAAGATTTCGAAAAAATGCAAATATTTCGGCGATTTTTCCTTATTTTGTTGAAATAAAAATATTTTTTAGAATTATTTACGAAATTCTAATAAAAATCTTTAAAATGTGTCAAATTAAATCTCGGATTTTTCAATTATAAGACAAAATAATGGCGAAAAACTCAAATATTTCGAAAAAATAAAAATATTTCGGAAATTTTCCCATTTTATTTCATGAAATAAAAAGACTATCAGAGATATATGGAATGTTCAACTAAAAATCTTTACAACATTTCAAAATTAATCTCGGATTTCACAAATTTAATTCAAAATAATGCAGAAAAACTGAAATATTTTTGTAAATTGAAAATATTTCGGCAATTTTTAAGTAATTTGTTGAAATAAAAGGATTTTTCAGAAATATTTTTAAAAAATTCTGATAACATTCTCTAAAATGAGCAAAATAATTCTCGGATTTCTCAAATACAAGACAAAATAATGGCGAAAAACTCAAATATTTCGAAAAAATTCAAATATATCGGAGTTTTTTTCCGTTTTTATTGAAATAAAAAGGATTTATCAAAAACGTTTTTAATGTTCTAATAAAAATTTTTAAAGTGAGTCAAAATTTATCTCTGATTTTTCAAATTCAAGGCAAAATAGTGAGGGAATCGGAAATATTTCGAAAAAATGCAAATATTTAGGCGATTTTTCCTTATTTTGTTGAAATAAAAAGAATTTTCAGAAATATTTAAAAAGTTCTAATAATAATCTTAAAAATGAGTCAAAATAATCTTGGATCTCTAATTAACAAGGCAAAATAATGCCGAAAAAAATATATATTTCGAAAAAATGCAAATATTTTGGCAATTTTCCCATTATTTCTTGAAATAAATAGACTTTTTATGAAATATTTGGAATATTCTAATTAGAATCTATAAAAAGTGTCAAAATTAATCTCTTATTTCTCAAATTTAAGACAAAATATTGAGAATAAACGGAAAGATTTCGAAAATATGCAAATATTTCGGCGATTTTTCCTTATTTTGTTGAAATAATAAGATTTTTCAGAAATATATACAAAATTTTAATAACAATCTTTAAAATGACTCAAATTAAATCTCGGATTTCTCAAATATAAGACAAAATAATGGCGAAAAACTCAAATATATCCAAAAAATGCAAATTTATAGGCATTTTTTCCATTTTTTGTTGAAATAAAAAGAATTTATCGGAAATATTTTTAATGTTCTAATTATAATTTTTAAAGAGTGCCAAAATTTATCTCTGATTTTTAAAATTTAATGCAAAAAAATTAGGAAAAATGCTAAGATTTCGAAGAAATGAAAATATTTCGGCGATTTTTCTTATTTTCTTGAAATAAAAAGCATTTTCAGAAATATTTACAAAGTTCTACTACTTCTATAAAAATCTATTAAATGAATCATAATTAGTCTTGGATTTCTCAAAAATTAGGCAAAATAATGCCGAAAAAAATGAAATATTTCGGAAAAATGCAAATATTTCGTCGATTTTTACGTTATTTCTTGCGATGAAATGACTTTATCAGAAATATTTGCAATATTCTAATAAGTATCTATAAAGAGTGTCAAATTTAATCTCGTATTTCTCAAATTTAAGGCAAAATAATGAGGAAAAACGGAAAGATTTCGTAAAAATGCAAATATTATTCGGTGATTTTTTCCTTATTTTGTTGAAATAAAAATATTTTTTTGAATTATTTACAAAATTCTAATAAAAATCTTAAAATGAGTCAGAGTCAATCTTGCATTTCTCGAATATAAGGCAAAAAAATGCCGAAAAACAGAAATCTTTCGAAATAATGCAAATATTTCCTCAGTTTTCCCGTTATTTCTTGGAATAAAAAGACTGTATTAAATTCATTCTTTAATGTTCTAATATGAATTTTTTAAGTGTGTCAATATTCATCTCTGATTTTTCAAATTTAAGGCAAAATTATGCGGAAAAACGGAGAGATTTCGAAAAAATGAAAATATTTCGGCGATTTTTCCTTATTTTGTTGAAAAAAAAAGAATTTTCAGAAAAAATTTCAAATTTCTAATAGAAATCTTTGATCTGAGTCCAATTTAATCTTGGATTTCTCAAATATAAGGCAAATTAATGCCGAAAAACAAAAAAATTTCAAAAAAATGCAAATAATTCGGCGATTTTTCCTTATTTTGTTGCTATAAAAATATTTTTTATGAAATATTTGGATTATTCAAATAAGAATCTATAAAGAGTGTCAAAATTAATCTCTTATTTCTCAAATTTAAGACAAAATGTTGAGAATTAACGGAAATATTTCGAAAAACTGCAAATATTTCGACGATTTTTCCTTATTTTGTTGAAATAAAAATATTTTTTTGAATTATTTACAAAAAACTAATAAAAATCTTAAAATGAGTCAAAGTTAATCTTGCATTTCTCAAATATAAGACAAAAAATACCGAGAAACAGAAATCTTTCGAAATAATGCAAATATTTCCTCAGTTTTCCCGTTATTTCTTGGAATAAAAAGGCTTTTTCAGAAAAAGTTTTAATGTTCTAATATGAAATGTTAAAGTGTGTCAAAATTCATCTCTGTCTTTTCAAATTTAAGGCAAAATTATGCGGAAAAACGGAAAGATTTCGAAAATATGGAAATATTTCGGTGATTTTTCCTTATTTTGTTGAAATAATAAGATTTTTCAGAAATATATACAAAATTCTAATGAAAATCTTTAAAATGAGTGAAAGTTAATCTTGGATTTCTCCAATATAAGGCAAAAAAATGCCAAGAAACAGAAATCTTTCGAAATAATGCAAATATTTCGTCTACTTTCCCGTTATTTCTTGGAATAAAAAGACTTTTTCAGAAAAATTTGGAATATTCTAATAAGAATCTATAAAGTTTGTCAAAATGAATCTCTTATTTCTCAAATTTAAGGCTAAATAAGGAAGAAAAACGGAAGGATTTAAAAAAATGCATATATTTCGGTGATTTTTCCTTATTTTGTTGAAATAATAAGATTTTTCAGAAATATATACAAAATTTTAATAACAATCTTTAAAATGACTCAAATTAACTTCGGATTTCTCAAATATAAGACAAAATAATGGCGAAAAACATCAATATATCCAAAAAATGCAAATTTATTGGCATTTTTTCCGTTTTTTGTTGAAATAAAAAGAATTTATCAGAAATATTTTTAATGTTCTAATAATAATTTTTAAAGAGTGCCAAAATTTATCTCTGATTTTTCAAATTTAATGCAAAAAAATGAGGAAAAATGCTAAGATTTCGAAAAAATGCACATATTTCGGCGATTATTCCTTATTTTCTTGAAATAAAAAGCATTTTCAGGAATATTTACAAAGTTCTACTAAAAATCTTTTAAATGAATCATAATTAATCTTGGATTACTCAAATATAAGGCAAAATAATGAGGAAAAACGGAAAGATTTCGAAAAAATGCAAATATTATTCGGTGATTTTTACTTATTTTGTTGAAATAAAAATATTTTTTTGAATTATCTACAAAATTCTAATAAAAATCTTTAAAATGAGTCCAAATTAATCTTGGATTTTTAAAAAAAGGTAAAAAATGCCGAAAAACAGAAATCGTTCGATATAATGCAAATATTTCGTCAATTTTCCAGTTATTTCTTGGAATAAAAAGACTTTATCAAATCATTTTTAATGTTCTAATATGAATTGTTTAAATGTGTCAAAATTCATCTCTGATATTGCAAATTTAAGGCTAAATAATGCGGAAAAACGGAAATATTTCGAAAAAATCAAATATTTTGGCGATTTTTCCTTATTTTGTTGAATTAAAAAGAATTTTCTGAAATATTTACAAAGTTCTAATAAAATTCTTTAAAATGAATCAAAATCAATCTTGGATTTCTCAAATATTAGGCAAAAAAATGCCGAAAAAAATAAGTATTTCGAAAAAATGCAAATATTTCGGCGATTTTTCATTATTTTGTTGAAATAATAAGATTTTCCAGAAAAATATACAATTTTTTAATAACAATCTTTAAAATGAGTCAAATTAAATCTCGGATTTCTCAAATATAAGACAAAATAATGGCGAAAAACTCAAATATATCCATAAAATGCAAATATATCGGAATTGTTTTCCGTTTTTTTGTTGAAATAAAAAGAATTTATCAGAAATATTTTTAAGGTTCTAATAATTATTTTTAAAGAGTACCAAAATTTATCTCTGATTTTTCAAATTTAATGCAAAAAAATGAGGAAAAATGCTAAGATTTCGAAAAAATGCAAATATTTCGGCGATTTTTCTTTATTTTCTTGAAATAAAAAGCATTTTCAGAAATATTTACAAAGTTCTATTAAAAATTTTTAAATGAATCATAATTAATCTTGGATTTCTCAAATATTAGGCAAAATAATGCCAAAAAAATGAAATATTTCGAAAAATTGCAAATATTTCTGCGATTTTTCCGTGTTTCTTGGAATGAAAAGACTTTATAGAAATATTTGCAATATCCTAATAAGAATCTATAAAGAGTGTCAAATTTAATCTCGTATCTCATATCTTATATATCTTCAAATATAAGGCAAAATAATGAGGAAAAACGGAAAGATTTCGAAAAATGCAAATATTTTGGCGATTTTTCCTTATTTTGTTGTAATAAAAACAATTTTCAGAAGTATTTACAAAGTTCAAATAAAATTCTATAAAATGAATGGAAAAAACCTTGAATTTCAGAAATAAAGGCCAAATAATGCCGAAAAACAGAAATATTTCGAAAAAATGCAAATATTTCGGCGATTTTTCCTTATTTTGTTAAATTGAAAAGCATTTTCAGAAAAAATTACAAAGTTCTTATAAAAATCTTTAAAATGAGTCATAATTTATCTCTAATTTCTCAAATTTAAGGCAAAATAATGAGGAAAAACAGAAAGATTTCAAAAAAATGCAAATATTTCGGCAATTTTCCCGTTATTTCTTGAAATAAATGGACTTTATCAAAAATATTTACAAAATTCTAGTAAAAACATATAAAATAAATGAAAACAACTCGAATTTCTGAAATATAAGGCAAAATAATGACAAAAAATTGAAAAAAAATTTCTTGAAATAAAAAGAATTTTCAGAAAACTTTTCAAATTCCTAATAAAAATCTTTAAAATGAGTCAAAATTTATTTATGATTTCTCAAATATAAGTCAAAATAATGCCGAAAAACAGAAATAATTCGAAAAAATGCAAATATTTCGGCAATTTTTCCTTATTTTGTTGAATTAAAAATTTTTTCAAAATATTTATAAGGTTCTGATAAAAATCTTTAAAATGAGACAAAATTAATCTTGGATTTCTCAAATATATGGCAATATTATGCCGAAAAACAGAAATATTTCGAAAAAATGCTTATATTTCGGAGATTTTCCCGTTATTTCTTGAAATAAATGGACTTTATAAGAAATATTTGGAATATTCTAATAAGAATCTATAAAGAGTGTCTAAATTAATCTCTAATTTCTCAAATTTAAGGCAAAATAATGAGGAAAAATGGAAAGTTTTCGAAAAAAATGTAAATATTTCGGCGTTTTTTGCTTATATTTTTGAAATAAAAATATTTTTTTAATTATATACAAAATACTAATAAAAATCCTTTAAATGAGTTAAAATAATTCTTGGATTTCACAAAAATAAGGGAAATAAATGCCGAATGAATCTCTTAATTCTAGAATTTAAGGCAAAATAATGAGGAAAAACGGAAAGATTTCAAAAAAATGCAAATATTTCGACGATTTTTCCTTATGATGTTGAAATAAAAGAAATTTTCAGTAAAATTTTCAAGGTTCCAATAAACTTCTTTAAAATTAGTCGAAAAAAAATATGATTTTTCAAATATAAGGCAAAATAATGAGGAAAAACGGAAAGATTTCGAAAAAATGCATATATTTCAACGATTTTTCCTTATTTTGTTGAAATAAAAAGAATTTTCAGAAGTATTTACAAAAAATTATAAAAATCCTAATATGAATCAAAAAACATCTTGGAATTCTCGAATCTAAGGCAAAATAATGCCGAAAAACAGAAAAAATTCGAAAAAATGCTTATATTTCGGCAATTTTCCCGTTATTTCTTGAAATAAATGGACTTTATAAGAAATATTTGGAATATTCTAATGTGAATCTATAAAGAGTGTCTAAATGAATCTCTAATTTCTCAAATTTAAGGCAAAATAATGAGGAAAATTGGAAAGTTTTCGAAAAAAATGCAAATATTTCGGCGTTTTTTCCTTATATTTTTGAAAAAAAAATATTTTTTGAATTATTTACAAAATACTAAAAAAAATCTTTTAAATGACTTAGAATAATTCTTGGATAGCACAGAAATAAGGGGAAAATATTCCGAAAAACAGAAATATTAAAAAAAAATGCAAATATTTCGGCGATTTTTTCTTTTTTTGTTGGATGAATAAGAATTTTCAGAATAAATTTCAAAGTTCTAATAAAAATCTTTAAAATGAGACAAAATTAATCTATGATTTGTAAATTAAAGGCAAAATAATGCCAAAAAACAGAAATATTTGGAAAAAATTCAAATATTTCGTCGATTTTTCCTTATTTTGTTGAATTGAAAAGAATTCTCAGAAATATTTACAAAGTTCTATTAAAAATCTTTAATTTGAGTCAAAATTAATCTTGAATTTCTCAAATATATGGCGAAAAATGCCGAAAAACAGAAATATTTCGAAAAAATGCTAATATTTTGTCAATTTTCCCATTATATCTTGAAATAAAATGACTTTATCAAAAATATTTACAATGTTCTAATAAAAATCTTTTAAAAGAGTTAAAATAAATCTCTTATTTCTAGAATTTAAGGTAAACTAATGAGGAAAAACGGAAAGATTTCAAAAAAATGCAAATATTTCGGCGATTTTTCCTTATGATGTTGAAATCAAAGGAATTTTCAGTAAAATTTTCAAAGTTCCAATAAACATCTTTAAAATTAGTCGAAAAAAAAATATGATTTTTCAAATATAAGGCAAAATAATGAGGAAAAACGGAAAGATTTCGAAAAAATGCAAATATTTCGTCGATTTTGCCTTGTTTTGTTGAATTAAAAAGAATTTTCAGAAATATTTACAAAGTTCTATTCATAATCTTTAAAATGAGTCAAAATTTATCTTGGACTTTTCAAATATAAGGTAAAATAATTCCGAAAAACATAAATATTTTGAAAAAATGCAAATATTTCGACAATTTTTCTTATTTTGTTGAATTAAAAAAAATTTTCAGAATTAATTACAAAAATCTTATAAAAATCTTTAAAATGAATCAAAAAACATCTTGGAATTGTCGAATATTAGGCAAAATAGTGCCAAAAAACAGAAAGATTTCGAAAAAATGGAAATATTTCGGTGACATTTCCTTATTTTGTTGAAATAAAAGGAATTATCAGATAAAATTTCAAAGTTCTAATAAAAGTTTTAAAATAAGTTGAAAAAAATGTATGATTTTTCAAATATGGCAAAATAATGCCGAAAAACAGAAAAATTTCATAAAAATGCAAATATTTCGGCGACTTTTCCTTATTTTTTTTAAATGAAAATATTTTTTGAATTATTTACAAAATACTTATAAAAATCTTTAAATCAAGTCAATATTAATCATGGATTTCTCAAATATATGGAAAATAACTCCAAAAAACATAAATATTTCGAAAAAATGCTAATATTTCAGGAATTTTCCCATTATTTCTTGAAATAAAAGGATTTTATCACTAATATTTTCAAAGTTATAATGAAAATCTTTTAAATGAATCAAAATTAATCTTGGATTTCTCAAAGATAAAGGAAAAAAATGCAAAAAAACCGAAATATTTCGAAAAAATGCAAATATTTCGGCGATTTCTCCTTATTTGGTTAAATTAAAAAGAATTTTCAGAAATAATTACAAAGTTCTTATAAAAATCTTTAAAATGAGTCATAATTTATCTCTAATTTCTCAAATTGAAGGCAAAATAATGATGAAAAACAGAAAGATTTCAAAAAAATGCAAATATTTCGGCAATTTTCCCGTTATTTCTTGAAATAAATGGACTTTATCAAAAATATTTACAAAATTCTAGTAAAAATATATAAAATAAATGAAAAAAACTCGAATTTCTGAAATATAAGGCAAAATAATGACAAAAAATTGAAAAAAAATTTCTTGAAATAAAAAGAATTTTCAGAAAACTATTCAAATTTCTAATAAAAATTTTTAAAATTAGTCAAAATTTATATATGACTAGCTGTACCCGTTCACACGTTGTTGTGTTTAGAGAAGTGTGCTCTCTTTCTTGCCTTGCTTGCCTCTGTTCACTCGTTTCAAATGATCGTTCTTCTCTTCTCCTTTTTGCTTGATTTGTAGATAGACCAATAGCACTTCGCGTTGGCGGCATAATTGTAGGGTTAAATAAAACGTATTTCCAATTATTTTCTTCAGCTGGAAATTAATAATATTTTTATTTATTCGCGTATTAATAATTTATTCTCGTATTAATAATTGAAAAAGTTTTTGACTGCATTTTTGTATTTATTAGAATTTGCTGGCGAAAAATCAAACGTCAAATGCATTAATGTTCTTTTTTGTAATTTAAATTATTTTTTTGAAATGTTATAAGAAATACAATTTATGTATTTAAAATATTTTAAATTTTAATATAATTAGTAATATTTAAACAATAATTGAAAAAATATAAATTCTACCCAAATGGGATCAATTTATGTATCGTACTTCTATTTTTCCCGTAGAAAATCCATTCGCAATTTGTATGGCAGGCAGCTATTCGCGTTGCAAGGCTATTATAATGAAATCATATACATACACTATCTGCATTACTTTCATTCAGTATATAAGAAAATATATTATCACAGTACCTTATCAGTTCGGAGTAAGATATGCTAAATTATGTGCTACTCTACACTTCGCATCTCGCAAATCTCAAATAGAACACATATTCAACTGAAGAAGACCTAAAAATTAAATTCAGTCTCGTCAAAGACATAAAATAAATTGAAATGTTGAAAATAGATGATATTTGTAATCAAAGTCGGTAACGTCATCAACT